>JAJOOF010000758.1:0-44209 GCA_029582545.1 Solanum lignicaule
AAAAGATATGACCATTTAAAGTTGACCCTCACTCCTAACTTAAAACTAAAAACTGTTTTTAGGGGACTGTTTTGAGGGTCTCGGTTCTAAATGATTTCATGACCTAGCTTAAGGTCTTGCTAGCTTATAAAGGTGATTAATCAACTAACTAATCAACCCCTTAAGCCCTTAAACAACACTCCAAACTTCAACGACAAGACCCTTACAACTCACTAGTTCAAACGACTAGTTTCTGGACGTCACTATCATTTCTCATCATTTCATCAAGTTCTCAACTCCAAATTCACATGTGAGGCTCTAGTTTCACTAGATCGTTTTTAGGGTCGTTACACATAGAACATGGGAGGATTCATTCTAGTGAAATATCTTATCCTTGAAGCGGTTGTACTCACATTGGGGTTTACATGAGTCCTAGCATCCCTATTGACTTGAGCCGTCACGGCTTGAGTCAATACTTGGAGAGCCGACCTTATTTCCACATTTGTCATAGCCCTCACATCAATAGGAGCTTGAGGAACTTGAGGACCTTGATGACCTTGCGGAGGAACTCTCTCATTCACCATCTCTTCTTCTATCCTTCTTGCGTTTGCCCTTCTTGTATTCATATCCTTTAGACACAGGAGAATGGTTAGGGAAAGGACTTCATAGATTTAAAACTCTAAGGCACGACTAATGAGTAATGAAAGAAGTGAAAGTTCCTAAACATCTTATAGCCTCTCATTCATAAGTGTGGCGCGCTTCACACTCATGAACAAGACTCTACTAGACGTGGTTCATGAGACATCATCGTAGAATCATTCTAAACCTTGTGCTTTGATTACCAAGTTTGTCACGACCCGAAGTTACCCCTATATGTAACACGACGTACTTGACCCTGAAGGGGTCTTTTACAAGCCCTTAACATAATCATAACATAAGGGAATAGAAATAATGTGGAATTTAAAATTTTAACAATAGAAGACTTTTCATTAATATCAAAAGTAGGAGTCTAGACACCATCTCAATGAACCATCTACTACAATAAAATGTCAATAAGGGTCGCAGCCCTTTATAATATAGTCTTTAAAAGAAATGAACAATCCGTCCTCAAACTTGAGGACTCACCAAGCTTGGGTAGATCCAATCTAAGTCTTTCTCAAATGAAGGAAATACAACTTAATGCCCAAAACCTACACTTATAAGAAAATGTAGAATATGGATTAGCACAAAAGTACTAAGTATGGAAGCCATGAATAAAGTCCTTAAAACATGCATAAAAGGGACATTTAGTTGAAACTATGCATTTATCAAGTTTAAAAGCCATCATGTGCATTTATGAAGAAACATAAGTCAAACCATATCATAAGCAACCCCCAAGTTATACTAGTGCAATGCAAATGCAAGATCCCATAACCATACCAAATGCTAAGTACCACCTTTAGGTCACCAACACCATACATATCATACCTTAACCTCATTCATAGCCAATACTCATATACAAGGAAACATTCATATTCATAACTTGTAGCAAGTAAAATTAACCTTAACAACCATACATATCGTACATGCATAATTCATAAGTCTTCATAGCATAACAGAACCTCACCACAACCCCTCTTAAAGCCCACTTGTGCAATGCATAAATGGAGTCCCATACCCTCACTCATACTAAGTAGTACCTCTTGAGAAGTCATAGTTAAAGTCCATGTTCTTATCATAATTCATATTCTTATCATATAGGAAAATTTAGCCTTAACCGACATAGATCATGTGAGCTACACGGAATTCGGTGTCTTACCCCCACATTGAAAAGAGGTGTCCTACTTGCCTAAGGTAGAACTAACATAATAGATTTTAGGTGGATCCACTAGCTAAAGACCTATGTGGGAACATAGTTATGGGAGAGGGAGATTGCTACTAGAAACTCGGACTTTCTAATGTAAAAGGTTTCCATCTCATGAGATAACTTACATTGGGAAGCTGAACTTTCTAATGTAGAAGCTTCCATCTCATTTTTCATATCCACTCGGTGCTAAGCATAATTTCGTTTAAAAATCATATTAAGTTTTTACTTAAGTTCATGTTCATGAAAGAATGCACTAGGCACTTAAGTCAACATGGTATCATAGTTGCTCATAGATTCATTAGATGAGAATGTCCTTTCAACCTTTGAATCATCAACATGTGAATAAACCTTTCACATCATATTCATAATGTGTTCATGAGAATAGCCTTTCATTCAACACAACAATACAATACAATCATAGTTATAAACATATCATACATAGTCATGTGTAAGGGTAAGGGAGAATGATGTTACAACAATACCACAATTAGACAATCATCATAGGATCTTCTCTTTCTAAGTGAATCATATGCTGATACATAATTCTCATAAAAGATGTACAAACCCTCATACTTTTTCCCTACAAGGGCCATGAATCACAACCAACCCAAACATACACAATTACTACATGATATAGGAGGGATTTCATGATTCAATAACTAATTCATCATAAACACAATCAATTGACACACTTCTAATATTAACCAACCCACATCATTAATTCATAATTCATCAATATGGCGGATTCATGGGTCCATGAGGAGATTTTATCATAATTCAATAATACTCAATCAATCCAACCATAATTCATCACAACCAACCATAATCAACCATAAATAAACAATTGAAAACGTTTTTGGAAAAAGACCCATGACATAGATTGAAAACCCTAGGTTTGGGCGAAATTGGAATCGTGAAAACCAACTTTTGAGGAGACTCTATGGGTGGATACTACCCATATATGAAAATCAACCATACCTTGATTAGAAATCTCCAAGAAATTTGAGGAAGAACCTTTGAAATCCACAAACCCTAGCTCCAATTGCTCCTTTCTTCTTCATTGAGTTTAGAGAGAGAAATATTGAGAGAAGGGGAAGTTTTTTATTTGATTTGGGTGTTTGTGAATAATGACTTAGACTCAAGGATTTTGACTTAAAAAATACTTATATAGTACCCCTAAAATACCCAAAACAACCCTATTTTAATTGGACTAAAAAGAAAAGGATTTAACTAACCTTCATTTAAGTCACCACATCAGGGACCACGAGCTACCTCACAAGCCGTGGTGTGGACCACGACCCATGGTCCTGCTCATAAAGGTGAGGCAGTGGCTAAGATTTTGGAGCACAAGGTTCCTTCGCCTAAGGTATCTTCACGAGCCCCTTCACGAGTCGTGGTGATGACCACGGTCCGTGGTCACACTCGTGAAGGGTGAGGTAGTAACTAGGCTACTTTGTTCCACCAAGCCACCATGCCTAAGTCATCTTTATGAAGGGCTCCACGAGCCGTGGTCCATTCCGTGAAGTTTAGGCAGTGGATAGGAATTACGGTAGATAATTTTCCATGGACAAAGAAGGTTCATGAGCCATGGAGTGGACCACTATCTGTGGTCCCACTCGTGAAGGTGGGGCAGTGTGCTCCAAGTTAGGGGCAGCCCTTTGGCCTTGGCCTTTGGCCCCTGGCCTTGACCCTTATAACCCTTCTTTTAACTCTATAAGGTCTTCCAATCTACATGGAGTCATTTTATGATCTTCAACCTTCACGTTTAGGCTCTAGTTTAACCTACCATTTTCTGGAGTGTTGCAATCAACGACAGAAGCAAGGCACTTCCAGATAATACTTTGCAAACCATGTAGGGTCCTTGCCAATTTGGTGCAAATTACCCTTTATACTCATTCCGATGAGGAAAAATGCGTTGAGAACTAACTGACAAATTTCAAATATCCTGGCTCTTACTTTCTTATGGAAAGCACGAATCATTCTTTGTCGATATAGTTGACCTTGACAAACAACAACCATTCTCTTCTCATCAATCAATATTAACCGATCAATTCGCTTGCGAACCCAATCAACATCATTCAATTCAGCTTCCTATGTTTCTGCTTATATGCTTGGAGGGTGATCTTCTAGTCCCCTTCTTTCAAATGTCCTTGGAAAGGAGGCATATAGACAATTTCTTCTTCGGGTTCTTCTTCAACAACTTCAGGTTCAGTGTCTTCGGGGACAGGGACTGCTTTATCTAGGAGAGGGTAGTTTTCGCGTAGCCTCTGAAGCCTCAGGTCTATATCCTTGTCTTTCTTCTGCATAGCAGTTATCTCTTCGTCCATGATAGCTAATTTCACCTTCTTACTCGCCATCTCCACGTCTAATATTGCACTTTTGGCTAGTGCGGCTGCAATGGCGAATTGTAGTTCTATTCCTTTTTCCTCTATTTCTCGGATCTCCTGGTTGAACCGATGCAATTTCATCCTTAAATCCTCCTCAGTCAGCTCCACCTCGATATTCTGGCATTTTTCCATCTTAGCGGCAGATTTACCTTTCCTGAGATGATAGAGTAATGTCTTAGGATTTGGTGGTAGGATTTTATTTTTGACTGAGAAACTCAAGACTCAAGGAATTTTTGTTGAACATTTTGGGTAGTGACTTGTATTTGGTATTTGTAGAGATTTTTAGAATTTTTTTGAAAAGGAGTGGGCTAAGATATCCTCATTCAAAGCAATAATATCACATAAACAATTAAAGCACACAAGCGGCTAATGCGCATCCTAAACAAGTAGGGGGGCCTTTTGTGCCAAGGGTAGGCCTAGCGTATTTGAAAGATGTATGTGTAGAACTGAACCTTTTTGTTACCCGAAAGCAAATTTTGTATATATAAAATAATGTTCAAAAAGCGAAAATAAGTAGGGGAAATAGGGAATAAATGGGAAATACAAGAGCAAAGGCCCACACAAGGGTCATTTGAAAGGAGTACCACAACACAAGAAAAGAAAGCCCATGCAGGGGAAAATCACAATAGATACACATAGAAAGACCCACACAAGGGCGAAATCCACTAAGATGTCCCCGACGGTCCCGCTTCTGATCTGTTTCTCTTATTTTGTCCCATGTGGTACTCAAGCCTGTACTGAATCATCAGCAAGTATCTGTTGCACCGATGCCCTTTTTCTTCCACATCTTTAAACCACATTTCTCCTTTATTAACTTCAATCCATGAGTTGAGCTCCCCCAAATCGCCCCTCACGCTTTCTAATTCTTGAGTTACACTCTCGAGGGCGTATTTATCCTTCTCTTGCTTTTGGAGGAATTCATTATGCATTTCCCAAGCTTCATTTTTTTACCTCTCTCAATTATATCAAAGCCTTGGACTCTTTGTCCTCCAAACTGCAGTAGATGTTTGGAATTGGGAAGGAGATGCCTTGCAAATTGTCTTTCAACCAAGCTTTGTAGGTTTTGTCATACCCAGTATTAAATCGGTCCACGACAATGGTGTCTTTATCCATCCACACTGCTTGCTTCCATTCTCTCAGCATGTCTGAAGCGTTAAGAACTTTATCATCCCCGATGTCGAACACATAGACACGGTAGTATGCATTCGGGGGTGTGGTTTGTTTTCTTCCGAACTTCCTTAGGACCCGGATGGGTGCATACGCGCGGATACCCTGAATACCTGGTAGAGGAAGCACAAGTTGTCTGTCTCCTCGTACTATGACATCCTTTGAGATGAAAGGATCAAACATCCACTGAATATCTTTTTCTCTTAACTCGGAGAAAATCTGAGCCCATTTTTCTCTAGTTCTCCTATTTTCTAAATCCGCCCAGAACAGCATCTCATTCAAATTCTTAAGACTGTTATGTTCATCGAGGGTATGAAGCTTTTGAGTCCTGTGTCCCTTCACCAAGTGGCTCATTATCCACCATTGGAGGAGGAGATTACAGCCCTGAAAATAACAATGCCCTTTCTTACACCATCCCAAAGCACGGTACATGTCAGATAGGATGACAGGCGCGATGGGATAATACTTCACTTGCTTCTGGTTCTCATGCCCGTGGAACAAAGTGTACAAAGTGTTTGCAAGCATAATTATCCGGGTGTTGAAATAAAATATTCTATATTATGAATAAATAAAATATTTTATTGCAAACATTCTCACATTAGTGGAGATTTACATGAAGGCCAAGCCTATGGTATCACAATTGCATGTGTTGAACTTTTTTTGTGAGAGTGCGTGTGTTTTTTCAAATGTTCCCAAATTAAAATACTTTAAATGTGTGCAAATTGGGACTTTCTTTGTAGTGAGGGCATTTGATAGACGATTTTAGGTCTAGTTCAAAGCCTTTATTTGTAGCATGATGGACAAATCATGTTGTTACTTGAGTACATTTTGAGGTACCACTTGAATCCATAGAAATTACCTCAAAATCAATCTCAGTTGAAAAATAAAGAGTTGTGAGGAATTTTTGTATTATACTATTGTTGGTTGTAAGCAAGTGAAAATATGTTTCATTGTTCATAAAATAAAAATGGGTTGACACCCACTTTTCAATAATTGTATAAAGTAACTTTGTGGACCGTTTCATTGTTGATATTTGTCCATACCAACTTTATGGACCGTTTCATTGTTGATATTTGTCCAAACCAACTTTGTGGACTGTTTCATTGTTGATACTTGTCCAAAGTAACTTTGTGGGCCGTTTCATAGTTAAAATTGTATTTTTGGGTCGTCATATACTTCAAAATGACATTTTTTTTTAATTTGGGTCGCCATACCCTTTAAAATGATATTTTCTTAAATTTGAGTAGTCATGTCCTTCAAAATGACATAGTTTTAAAATTGGGTAGTCTTACCCTTCAAAATGACACATTTTTAAAGTTGATTTATTATTTTACATTTTTTTATTTTTTTTATTTTAAAAATTGCTTATCATGTCATTCAAAATGATGCACTTTTAAAATTGGTTTGTCATACCGTTCAAATGACACTTTTTATTTTGTTATTCCATTTCAAATTGACATTTTCTTTATTCATGATGTTATTATATTTGAATTATTGCATTGGTTAATACCTTGTTCATATGAGACCATGTTTGCATAATTTATGTTGCATTTGTTACTAACATTGTTATTGCATATTTTGTGATACACCATTCATATCAAGTTCAAGATTGGGTTGTCATCTCCTTTAAAATGGCACGTTAAGTTCACTTAGGTTGTCACCTCGTTCAAAGTGACATGTTATGTTCAAGTTGGGTCGTCCTCCTTTCAAAGAGACACGGTGGGTTGTCACCTCGTTCAAAGTGACTAGTTATATTCAAGTTGGTTCGTCCGCCTTTCAAAGAGACATGTTGGGTTGTCACCTTGTTCAAAGTGACATGTTATATTCAAGTTGGGTCGTCCGCCTTTCAAAGAGACACGTTCGGTTGTCACCTCGTTCAAAGTGACATGTTATGTTCAAGTTGGGTCGTCTGCCTTTCAAAGACACACTTTGGGTTGTCACCTCGTTCAAAGTGACATGTTATGTTCAAGTTGGGTTGTCCACCTTTCAAAGAGAAACTTTGGGGTGTCATCTCGTTCAAAGTGACTTGTTATGTTCAAGTTGGGTTGTTCGCCTTTCAAAGAGACACGTTGGGTTGTTACCTTTTTCAAAGTGACATGTTATATTCAAATTGGGCCATCCTCTTTTCGAAGAGACATGTTGGGTTGTCACCTCGTTCAAAGTGACATGTTATGTTCAAATTGGGTCGTCCGCCTTTCAAAGAGACACGTTGTGTTGTCACCTATTTCAAAGTGACATGTTATATTCAAGTTGGGTCTTCTGCCTTTCAAGAGACAGGTTGAGTCGTCATCTCCTTTCAAGTGTCACTTTAAGTTCAAGATTGGGTTGCCATTTCCCTTTGAATGGCACATTAAGTTCAAGTTGGGTCGTCCGCCTTTCAAAGAGACATGTTGGGTTGTCACCTTGTTCAAAGTGACATGTTATATCCAAATTGGGTCATCTGCCTTTCAAGAGACAAGTTAATTCGTCACCTTGTTCAAAGTGATATGTTATTCACACAATCCTCCTTTCAAAAAGGTACACTACCTTCATTGTGCAATTTTGAAAGTAACATTGAAGGAATTGAATGTTGTTCAGCTTACAATCAATCCTTGCCTTTTGTTTGTCATTTTTCAGCCCCGTCGACAGATGTAGAGTATTGCTCAAAAGCTCTACTAACGTCTCATTTTGTTTTGTTCAAAGTTTATCAAACCAAATTTGGGTTAGTCAACTTTGTTTGACCAGGATCTCTTTCATCGACCCTAATCAAACAAAGGGGCAAGTTGTTGACACCAAATTATGATATGATATTTTTAAAATTAATACTGTTAATTATTTTATTTGGAAAAATAGTTCAAAATACATGTTTTGCTATTTTAATGCAATTTGTTGATAATTATCCTTATTCTCAAAGCATTAGGATTTTTATCGGTTAATTCTATTTATATTATTTTGTCAAAGTCGGTTGAATACGCTCAAATATTTGTTCAATTTTTATAAAATAATTATTTCTGTTAAATTACATTTTTACATGTCATTGGTTACATTCATTACATTTTTTCATATTCATTTTATCTGTTACATTTGTTAACATTCATTTTGATATTTTGCATAGTCTAGAAATTCATTCTGATATAGATATGATTTCATATACAGATATTTTATTAATCGATGGTTTTGGCCCACGGTTTTAAGATAGTGGTATTGTACTATTGGTAGTTTTCAATTCCCTATTTGAAGAATAGTTTGCTCATTAAATTAAGGGGTGGTGGATAAATTTTAAAGGTAATTTTTAGATTTTTTAGTCTTAGAATTTTTTTAATGTTGATAATTTTCCGGTGACAAGCTCACCGGAGTTCCTCCAAATTCCAGCGAGTCCACCACCAAAACAACCATCTCCCTCTTCTCTATTCTTTTGGTGAAATCTCACCAGGCTCTTCTCTAAACAACAGGCAGCCACCACTACCCTTTCTGCCATCTCCAACGCCCAAAGACACCTAAAAATAGCTAGCAGATCTCCTTACTGCCACCAAGACTTTCTCCCTTTTTTCATTTTTCCGGCAACGAAGCAACCATGCCGCGAACAAC
Source organism: Solanum lignicaule (assembly GCA_029582545.1). Taxonomy (NCBI): domain Eukaryota; kingdom Viridiplantae; phylum Streptophyta; class Magnoliopsida; order Solanales; family Solanaceae; genus Solanum; species Solanum lignicaule. Next base: position 8,947 of record JAJOOF010000758.1, read on the forward strand.
CACACCTCACGGCATCAACACTCCACCCAGACAGCAGTTTAATTACCCTCTCCATCTTCTTCCTCCAATAACGCCATTAATGGTGAAAGCACGAGCTCCACCGGAGTAGCGAGCCACAACCTCCATTTCCTTTCTCCCTTTGATTGCTGCCATGAGCATACCACCAAAACCCAAAACCCCTAGCCATCCACAAATCGAACCCCATTCAAAACTACCAAGAACTCATCAGAAAACAACCACAAAAACTGAAACCCAGACCTTCTCCACATTCTCTTTTTCAGAAACAAAACGCCACCAGTTCACCACAAAAACAACCACCAGAAACACAGCCCCAAACAACAGCAACTCCACCACCACCGCTCCAAAATTGGAGTAAACCAGCAAGGGTCGCCCTCTTCCCTTTCCCTTCCCCTACTCCCTCGAACGAGTAGCCCCGGTGAACATCGATTATTGAGCTAGAATAACCACAACAAAATAGTGTTCCAGTGAACTCCAACGAGTTTCAAGCTCTAGCCAGGAGCACCGAAAAAATAGAACGAAGTCGGCGAAACGCAGGGAGCACCAACAGCTTCGAAGCTCTAATGACACAAATCCGGTCAGAAAACGGTATATAGTCCCTGATCCATTCTCTTTCTATATTTATTCCTTTGTTTATTTCATTTCCTTATTTATCTCCGATCATCTATTGCCTCTGTTATATTTGTTTCGATTAAGTGATTAGTTTTACCGTTTGATTGTGGGGATATTTTATTATTCTTATTTTTGTTTCCATTATTTTTGTATTGATTTGTTTACCATTCTGATATAACTCATGTGTTGTTTATATTCAATTTGTGTTGTTTTTCAATTATTTTTGTTCCCAGTTCGTTTCTATTTGGAACATTTTCTTGTAAGTTCTTATTCCAACTTTCTTTATTGCATTTCCTGCTTGTACATTTAGTTCTGTAAATGTTCAGTTAGCCTTTTGTGAATGCTTAAAGAATTTTCAGTAATGTTACTTTGATTTGGTGACAACATGTGATATTATTTTGATATATCTTTTACTTATTTTTTATGTTGCCATGGATTCTTGGTAGAGTCTGATCTTATTATTTATTTATTTTACTATCTTTTGTTATTGTTATTTCATAGATGTATTTTACTGATTTGCCTCGTTCTTTTTGTTTGCCTTTATTATAGTTGCTACTTATTCCTATTATTATTTTTTTTTTTTAATTCTGCTATGAGTATTTACTTACCTTTTTTAATTGATTTCTCACTGTTTTTTTTAGGAACCATTATTGGAAAATTATAGATTTTGGTGGAAAATACAGATGGTGTTCTATTTTATTTTTCTTTTGTTCCTGTTGTTACATTATTTTCCATGGTTAAAATGATCTGGTAGTTATTTTGATTTTTACAACAACATTCCATTGTGATTTGTTATAGTTTTGTCATTATTCACGACTTTGAAAAGTTATTTTGTTATTTTTATTGTTTTATCATATTATTAAACTTATCAGTTAAAATTGGCCAACGAGAAAATCTCTTCGTCGGTTTTGGAAGCCTCCCCATTTTAAAAGACGGAAATTTAGTTTAAGTTCATATTATTTTATTTGTTAAAATGGTCGATGAAGAAATTACACAGAGTTGCTTCCCAATGAAGCTATTCGAATAAAGTTCAAATTATACTCTTTATTCAGTATTTTGTATATATCGATCTTAGGCAAATCTTAGGCCGTTTCTTATATTATTGCTTTATTTTATTATTGTGTATATCACATGCTTATTATATTTGTATATTATTGTTATTTCCTCCTCAATTTGAAAAATGAACTAAGTCGGGAACCACAGTTGTGGATTTCGAAGGATGCCTAACACATTCCCATCGAATTAACTTGAATCCCTTACCTAGAATCTATTGGTTTCGTATACATTTTTTTAAAGTTTATTTGTTAATTGGTTTTCTAGCTTTCCTAAAAATTTAGGTGGTGACTCCCTTTAAACAATTTTAAAATTCTTTTATTCTTTTTAAATTGAATTATATTTTTTTGGTGAGTCACCGCAACGTTACGCCCTCTCAAAGGATATCAATAGAATGGCGACTCTGATGGATGAAGAACATGCAAAAAAGACAACCTTCATTACGCCTTGGGGTGTATATCATTATCGGGTGATACCTTTTGGTCTCAAGAATGCCTGTGCTAATTATATGAGGGCTATGATGACCATCTTTCATGATATGGTTCATAAGGAGATTGAGGTGTATGTAGATGATGTCATAATGAAATCCCATGAGAGTTCGGATCACTTGACTCATTTGAGGAAATTCTTTGATCGCCTACGTCGATATAATTTGAAGTTGAATCCCCCTAAATGTGCTTTTGGAGTGCCAGTTGGCAAGCTGTTGGGATTTATAGTCAGTAGGAGAGGCATAATGCTTGACACTTCCAAGATCAAAGCGATTCAACTGCTACCTCCTCTGAAGACAAAGAAAGAGGTGATGAGTTTCCTGGGAAGGTTGAACTACATCTGTAACACCCGGTGAAACTAGTAAGACTAAACTAGAGCCGTAAAACTAGTAGCCTATATAGATTTAAGGTAATGAATATAGTCGTAAACTAACTTTCGTTAAGTAATACAAGTGTTTTTGGATTTAAAAGTCAAGGGACAACCCTCAAGGACCAACCATGGGTCCTTGACGATGACCCAAGAGAAGGCCCAAAAAGCTGCCAAAAACCAGTAGCACTACAGATGGGCACCCACGAACCGTGGGTGGACCCACACCTCGTAGGTGGGGGTTGTGGGTCGAGGCTGAGCCTCCCTATTTTATCCCCTCTCTGATGCAAACCACGTATTGCCAGTACGGCCCATGGCCCACCCACGTTCCGTGGGAGGGTAGAGGTTTCGTGAGTCACCACTGTTTTGGGTCCTTAGTTTTAAAGTTGGGATTTAGAGAAGGGGCTTAGGGTAAATTAACTAACTAAGTAAGGTCATTTAATATTAACTAACTCATTCTAACAAGACCCAAATCAAATTCCCAAGTACTCTGCCCTCCAAAATTTCTCTCTCTAGAAATCACCATTAAAGAAGAAGAAGAAGAACTAGGAGACCAAGGCTCAAGAACTCAACTTTCCTCTTCAATATCATGGAGGATTCCCACTCAAGGAATGGTAGTGGTGATTTATGGATAGCTTCCTTCCATAAAGCCATTCAAAACTCTATTTCTCAAAGTTCAACTTCTCCAAGAACCTAGGGTTTTCAATCTATGACATGGATTCACTTCCAAAACGATTTCAATGTGTTTATTGTCTTATATTATGATCAATTTGATGAATTAATATTGTTTTCCTAAAGAATTTATCTAAGAATCCATGAATCTCTAGGTTTCCCTAAATTGGATCTTGAAGCATGCATATGGGTCTTTGTTAGTCAATTGTGTTCGAATTATGTATGTGATGAATTGCTTACTTGAATTAGGTTCTTATGCATGTTCAATGAGGTAATTATAGAGATATTGATGTATAATGATCTATAACCCTTGAAGGGGCAAAGTATGAAAACTAGTTATATGTATGAGACTTGTGTGTATTCAATTGGATTACTTTTAGAGTAAAGTACTTCTATTATGATCTAATTATGATATTTTTTGGATGATTATCCTTATTCACACACATTGGTATGAAGATCATGTAATGTAAAAGGTTTGTCACATATGTATGTTCTAAGGGTTGAAGACTAGTCTCCCCTAATGAATTTGGGAGCTATAAAATGAGTTGAGGATTGAGTGTCAAGACATTCCTTCCCATTTATCAACTTGAGTCAAGACTTAATATAAACTCAAAAAGGGAATTAATGCTTAGAACCGAGAGGATATGACTATGAGATGGAAGCTTCTACTCTAGTTGAGTTTGGCTTCCAAAATGGGTTCCTTTTACACTGGTTGAGTCTGGGTTCCCAAAGTAGTTGCCTCATGATATGAAAACCTTCTACCATAGTTGAGTCTGGGTTTCTAGAAGCAATCTCCATATACCATAAACTATGTGCCCACATAGGTCTTTATCTAGTGGATCCACGTAAGCTAAGAGTTATAGTTCTACCTTAGGCAAGTAGGACAACCCCTTTTTAGTGTGGGTTAGACACCAGATTCCATGACTAAGCTCTCATGTTCTATGTTGGTTAAAGCTAATCTCATTATGATAGAATGAAATTGAATTGGAGTTATGAACTATAATTACTTAATGAGTATTCCATAGTGTGGATAGGGGTTTGGGACCTTGTCCATACATTGAACAAGGCTGCTTTGATGGTTCTGATGGTTTGTTTTTCCTTATGTTGAGATGATTAATATGTTGAATATGTATGTACCAAATGCTTTTGCACTTGTTTCTATGATAGTTCATAAATTTGATCAAATGCATAGTCTTCAACTAAATGTCCCTTTTTAGCATATTAAATAGTTTTCATACATATCTACCATACTTAGTGCATTAATTGTACTAATCCATATTTCTTCTATTTTTCTACTAAGGTAGGTTCTGACGTCTAAGGCAATTCATTCTAGTTCAAGCTTGGGTTGACTACTCTTCAAGGTTGTGGTATGTCCTCATGGATCCGACGACAAGAGCTCTTATTGTTGTTTCATTTCTTTAGTTGTACTAGACATTTTTATATTCTCTATTTTAAGGGTTGTGACCTAGTATTTTGAGGCTCCGATTGTAGTAGATGGATTATTGAGACTACATCTAGACTCCCGCTTTACTTTTATGAAAGATTTCTTAAAGACTTGAAATTGTGTTTCATTCTTTATTATTCTATACTTATGTGATGATGATAAACTAAGTGTCTTACTTGGGTCCTTTGGGATTCCATGTGCTATGTTACGTCTAGGGGGTACCCTTGGGTCGTGACAAACTTGGTAATCAGAGCAAAAGGTTTAGAATGATTCTAGGATTATTTCTCATAAGACACATCTAGTAGAGTCTTGTTCATAGTGTGAAGCACGCCTCATTTATGAGTAAGAGGCTATAAGATGTTAGGAACTTACACTTCTTTCATTACTCTAAAGTCGTGCCATAGAGTGTAACTCTATAGTCTTACTTCTAATCCTTTTCTTGTGTCGTCAGGAAATGAATACACGAAGGGACAACGCAAGAAGAGTGGAAGAGGAGAAAGTGAATCAAGGAGTTCCTCAAGGGAATCAAGCTCCTCTAGATGAGCAAGCTCCGGTTGATCCGGTAAATGTGACTCAAGAAGAATTTAGGGCAACTATGCAAATGATAGCTCAAGCTATGACGGCCCAAGCTCAAACCGTAACAACTCAATCTCAAGCCGTGACAACATAAGATCAAGCTATAAGATCTCAAGCTAATAGGGATGTTGGGCCTAATGTGAACCCTAATGAGAACTCTGTAGCTTCAAGGTTGAGAGACTTCACAAGAATGAGTCCTCTTATGTTCTTCGATTCTAAAGTGGGTAAAGATCCTCAAGAGTTTATGGAGGAGATCTACAAGATAGTTAATGCCATGGGGGTGACTTCAATGGAGAAAGAGGAACTAGCTGCCTATCAATTGAAGGGAGTGGCCCAAGTATGGTATACTCAATGGAAGAGGAATAGGCCAGAGGAAGCGGGTCCCATAGGTTAGGAAGTGTTCAAGAAAGCATTCCTTGATAGGTTCTTCCCCCGAGAGAAAAGGGAAGCCAAGGCGGACAAATTTATCAACCTTCGACAAGAAGGTATGAGTGTTGAACAATACTCTGTAAAGTTTACCGAATTGTCTAAGTATGCTCCATCCATGGTGGCAGACCCAAGATATGAGATGAGTAGGTATGCGACGGGTATATCCAAGGTGGTAAGGAAAGAACGTCGTACGACAATGCTTCTTCATGACATGGATCTCTCACGTCTTATAATGTATGCCTAACAAATGGAGAGTGAGAAGCTCCAAGGGAATAGGGAAGTGAAAAGAGCTAGAACTGATGAAGGGAATTTTTCTAATGCTAAATCCAATGGGAAAGGTTGGCAAGGGTTCAAGCAAAGGTTCCCCTATCAAGGCTCCTCTAATACTCCAAGGGTTGACAAGGATAGGGTTTCCAACCCTAAACCTCAAAGTGGCAACAGTGGTGGTTCATATGATGCTAGGCCTAATTGTGCTAAATGTGGTAGAAAACATGAAGGGAAATGCTTAGTGGGCTCGGATGGGTGATATAGTTGTGGCAAGAGTTGCCAGAAGATAAGAGATTATCCCATGCTCAAGGTTAAGGGGAGAGAAGATAAACAAGCTCATCCAAGTGGTTCCAACTCCAATGCTCAAAAGCAAAGTTGCTTATATGCTCACGAGGTGACCAAGAGAGATCCTTGGATGTGGTGACCAGTATGTTGCAAGTCTTTTATATTGATGTTTATGCTTTATTAGACCCCGATGCCATTTTGTCTTTTGTTATACCTCTTGTGGCTATGAAGTTTGAAATACTCCCCGAAATATTAGTAGAGCCTTTTTTGGTGTCCATCCCGGTTGGTAACTCGGTAGTTAAAAAAAGAGTCTATAGGAGTTGTCCTATTTCTTTGTCTCATAAAGCCACTTTGGTTAATTTGGTAGAATTAGACATGCTTGATTTTGATGTAATTTTGGGCATGGATTGGTTGCATGCATGTTATGCTTCAATAGATTGTAGGACCCGGGTGGTCAAATTTCAATTTCCAAAAGAGCCAATTTTAGAGTGGAAATGGGGGGATTTTATTCCTACAGGTCAATTTGTTTCATTTCTAAAATCTAGGAAAATGATCTCCAAGGGGTGCATGTATCATATTGTTAGGGTAATGGATGTTGAGTCTAAGGTCCCTTCTTTAGAGTCGGTCCCTATGGTGAGTGAGTTTCCAAAAGTCTTTACCGATGACTTGCCCGGCATTCCTCCCGAACGGGAAATAGACTTTGGCATTGATATTTTGCCGGATACACAACCCATATCCATCCCTCCATACAAAATGGCTCTGGCCGAATTGAAAGAATTAAAGGAACAACTAAAGGATTTGCTAGACAATGGTTTCATTCAACTGAGTATCTCTCCTTGGGGTGCTCCGGTATTGTTTGTGAAAAAGAAGGATGGGTCCCTTAGAATGTGTATTGACTACCGCCAATTGAACAAGGTGACTATAAAGAATAAGTATCCCCTTCCTAGATGATTTTTTTGACCAACTCCAAGGGGCTAGCTACTTTTCAAAGATTGATCTACATTCGGGCTATTCAAAGATTGATCTACGTTCGGGCTATCACCAACTAAGGGTAAGAGGAGTTGACATTCCCAAAATGACCTTCCAAATGATATATGTTCACTACGAATACCTAGTAATGTATTTTGGTCTAACTAATGCCCCAACGACATTCATGGACCTAATGAATAGGGTGTTTCGATAATATCTTGATATGTTTGTGATAGTGTTTATTGATGATATCTCTATGTATTCAAGGTGCGAGGGTGAACACATGGACAATTTCAGGATTGTATTGCAAGTCCATAAAGACCACCAATTGTATTCAAAGTTTATTAATTGTGAGTTTTGGTTGAAGTCGGTAGCTTTTCTTGGCCATGATTGTGTCTAGCAAGGGTATTGAGGTAGATCCCAAAAACATTGATACGGTCAAGGGTTGGCCTAGAACTTTAACTCCTACTGATATTAGAAGTTTTTTGGGTTTGGCCAGTTATTATAGAAGGTTTGTAGAGGGTTTTTCCTCCATTGCTTCTCCGTTGACGGCTTTGACTCAAAAGAAAGCTAAATTTGTGTGGTCGGAGGCTTGTGAGAAAAGCTTCCAAGAGTTGAAAGATAGACTTACTTCCGCTCCGGTGTTGACCTTACTGGAGGGTACCGATGTAGGATTGGGGTGTGTACTCATGCAACATGGAAACGTGGTTGTCTATGCCTCAAGGCATGTAACACCCCGTATATCTAATGACCTAAGGTGGAGCCTAACGTGTAGTCTAATTGCCTAAGGAAGTTATATCGTAAGGTGAGAGTCTTAAAATAACTTCCCTAACTTGGTACTAAGTTCGTAGTGCCTAAATGTCAAGGCATGGCTCCCACGAGGACCCTCCAGGGGTCTTTGATGAGAGCCAAGGGGATGCTCTAAAAGTCGTACAAAACAACCTCATCCACGAGTTGCAACCTATGAGACGTAGGTTGACTCACACCAAGTAGGTGGGGGTCGTGAGTCAACACTTGGTTTCCTCATAGAACCCCCCAAATTCCCTAGCCTCAGTACCATTCCACGAGGGTGCAGTATGGTCCGTGGACCGACTCACGCCCCGTGGAAGGGTCTCGTGAGTTTAGACTTAGTCTCCTCACCCTTACATTTAATTACCCCTTTTTGAACCAAACAATGGACAGCCAGGACGGTCCGTGGACCCATCCACGCTCCGTGGTCTGGGGTCTTTGGATAATGCCTGGGTAAACTGTGTAGGTTCGGCGAAGTGGGGGTGGTTTGGTAAATCACTAATTAATTAAGTTAGGGTGGGGGATGGTTATTATTAGATATTCTAAGTATATTAAAGTATTTTTAACTATTAAACAAGTCTTTTAACTCTCACAACTCACAAACTCAAACTCAACCAACCTCCCTCTCAAAATTTTCTCTCTCTAAACTCCATTGAAGAACAAGGAAGAAGCTCAAGATTAGGGTTCAAGCTCCAAGATTTTCACTCCTATTTCGTGGGAAAACATCAATTAAGGTATGGGGACTTTGATTTATGGAACACTCTTCTCCATGAAGCCCTTCAACTTTTGATTTCGAAATTTGTAACTTGTTCAAAAACTAGGGTTTTCATTCCAACCATGGGTCCTTCCTAAAAATGATTTTATTATGTTAATTGCATTATATTATGGATGATTTGATGTTTAATGGTAATTTTCATTGTAACATTCCCCTTGAACCCATGAACACCCCCATGACCCCAATTTCAAGTATTGTGATGGTGGTATAGATGCAAGATGATTACTATGAATTGTTTCTATGTGAATTTAGTTATTGAATCTTGTTTTATCCATGACTATTTTTGTATCTTTATGTGTAATTGTAAGACATGTTTCATGCTCTTGATAATGGGGTAAGTTGCTAGGGTTTGTACATATGGATGCAAGATGTGTATGAACTATTGATTCATGTAGAAAGTAAATCTCCTGTGACTAATATGTGAAGTATGGTATTGTGTAAAGGTTGTTCTTCCCTTAACCTTATACTTGATGATGCATGAATTGTCTAGGATGATGATGATGTATTGTGTTGAGTGAAAGTCTATTTATCATGAAAACAGTATCAATGAAATGTGAAAGTTCTACTCACAAACTAGTGTTGATTCTAAGGTTGAAAGTACATTCTCACCTTTAATGGATCTATGAGCTATTTTGATGAATTGTATTGAACGAAGGACAACGTATTCCTTCACACATGTAAATACAATTCAAAGACTAATTATGTCTAATTTGGGAAATAATGTTAAGCACCGAGTGGATCTGGTCAATGAGGTAAAGGCCCTTCCACCAATGCAGTAGGTTGGGTCATCTAAGTGAACTCACGAGATGGAAGCTCCTCTGCCAATGCAATTGGTCGGGTTTCTAGAAGCAATCTCCCTATCCCATAACTATGTGCCAATATAGGACTTTAGCTAGTGGATCCACCTTATAGCTATACATTTACTTCTACATTAGGCAAGTAGGACACCTTATTTCGGTGTGGGGTTACACGACACAGGATTCCATGTAGCTCACATGGTCTATGTCAGTTATGGCAACTTTTCCCTATAATAATGAAGATAATGAATGAGATATGAACTATACTATGACATTTTGGTGAGTTTACTTAGTAGGAGTGGGGGTATGGGACTTAACTTCCACATTGCACAAGTAGAATTAGTAGAATGTTGTGGGATGGTTCCTTTATATAATGATGAGGATTAAATGTATGCATGCGTATTGAATCGATAGTTGTTATGAATGACTTCCCTTGTATTCAATTAAGGTGCATGACTATTTCCTTAATTGTGACTAATGATTATGATGAAGTCTAAAGATGATGTGCATGACCAAGGTAGCTTCAAGGAGGTGCTTAGTAGGGTTGGTATTATGGGATGCCAACCATACATTGCACAAGTGTTCCTTAGGGGTTGCTAAGGTGTTGATGTTACTATGTTGTGAATGTAAATATGATTATGACTTGTCTTTGACATTGAAAATGTATGTTGGTTTCCAAACTTGATAAATGCATTCTTTTCAAATAAAATGTCCTTTTCATCATGTTTTAAGGATTTTAATGCATGTTTCCATACGTAGTACATATTATGGTCAAACCCCTTTTTCCTTCTACATCTTTATGAGTGTGGGTTCCGGCTAGGTGACTTTCACTCTCCTTTTGAAGAAGACTTGGATTGCTTAACTCCAAGTTGTGGTGAGTCCTCAAGTTCGAGGACGGTATTTCCTATTTCTTAGGTTCATTTTGTATCTCGTATCTTGAGATTTTTGTTGATTTAAAGTGCTAAGTCCCAAAACTTTGCATTCCTATGTTTAGATGGTAAATAAGACAGTCTAGATTCCCTATGATTTTATTTTATAAAAAGTGAAGTTGAACTTCGATTGGAAAGTTTTAATTTTTTCTGCATTATTTCTATGTCTTATGTAATGATGATGCTAGAGGCTTGTATGAGACCCCTTCGGGGTTAAGTACGCCGTGTCACGTCTAGGGGCTAGCCTTGGGTCGTGACAAACTTGGTATCAAAGCATAAGGTTTTGGGAATAATATTTAGGTTGATGTCTCATGAACCACGTCTAGTATAGTATTGTTCATGAGTGTGAAGCGCGCCACACTTATAAATGAGAGGCTATATGATGTTTAGGAACTTTCACTTCTCTTATTACTCTTGACTCGTGCTTGGGAGTCCTAACTCTATGAAGTCTTTTATCCTAACCCTTTTCTTATGATTATAGGCAATGAATACAAGAAGGGCTAATGCAAGAAGGGCACAAGAGGAGAATGTCAATGCGGAGGTTCCTCCTCAAGCTCCTAATGATGAAGGGGTCATGACTAATGTGGAGATAAGGGCGGCTTTTCAAACTTTGACCCAATTCATGACGGTTCAAACTCACGCCGTCACCACTCAAGCTCAGGCCTTAACGGCCCAAGCTAACCGAGAAGTCATGCTCGGGTAAACCCCAATGAAAGTACACCCACTTCAAAAATTAGAGATTTCACAAGGATGAATCCCCCTACCTTCTATGGCTCTAAAGTGGATGAAGACCCACAAGGATTTATAGATGAAGTGTTTAAAGTGGTGGATGCCATGGGAGTATCTTCTCAAGAAAAGGGGAACTAGCCGCCTATTAATTGAAAGACGTAACTCAAGTGTGGTTTGAGCAATGGAGGGATAAGTGACCCGTGAGAGCGGGCTCGGTTAATTGGGGAGTTTTTAAGACGGCCTTTCTTGATAGGTTTTTCCCCCTAGAGTTGAGGGAACAAAAGTTGGTGGAATTCATGAACATCCGTCAAGGGGGTATGAGTGTGAAGGAGTACTCTCTCAAGTTCACCCAACTATCCAAGTATGCTCCAACCTTGGTGGCAAATTCAAGGGCTAGGATGAATAAGTTTGTAATGGGGATGTACGGTTTGGTTGAAGAAGAATGTCGTACGACAATGCTCCATCATGATATGGATATCTCAAGGCTCATGATATATGGTCAACAAATTGAGGAGACAAAACACAAGAAAAGGAATAGAGATGTGAAGAGGCCAAGGCCCGACGATGGATATTCTTCTAAGGGTAAGTTTGAAGGTCAAAGTGGACCAAGGTTTAAGAAGATGTTCTCCAATCAAAGTCCCTCCAATGCTCCTAAACCCAACAAAGATAGGGTACCAAACACTAAGCCTCAAGGAGGAAATAGGGGTGGATCTTCCAGGGATAAACCTACATGTGCAAAGTGTGGTAAGAAGCATGAGGGGAAATGTCTTGCTGGTATGGGTGTGTGCTATGGATGTGGGAAAAGTGGGCACTAATTGAAAGATTGTCCAACCCGTACTACCAAGGGAAGAGAGGGTAATCAAGCTACACCAAGTGGTTCTAATGTCGATGCTCCCAAGAAGGATCGCTTATATGCCCTCCAATTTAGAAGTGATAAAGAGGGGTCCCCAGACGTTGTTACCGGTATGTTACAAGTATTTTCAATTGATGTTTATGCATTATTAGACCTTGGTGCCACTTTATCTTTTGTTACCCCTTTTATGGCTATGAAATTTGAACTGTCTCCTGAAGATTTAAAAGAACCTTTTTTCCATGTCTACCACAGTAGGTGATTCATTGGTAGCTAAAAGAGTGTATAAGAGATGTCCTATCTCCTTGTCGTCACTTTGGTTGATTTGATAGAATTAGATATGTTGGACTTTGATGTCATCTTGGGGATAGATTGGCTTCATGCTTGTTTTGCTTCCATTGATTGTAGAACACGGGTAGTGAAGTTTCAATTTCCAAATGAGCCCATTTTGGAATGGAAGGGGGAAATGCAATCCCTAGAGGTCGGTTCATTTCATGTCTAAAAGCTAGTAAATTGATTTCTAAGGGGTGTATCTATCATATTATTAGGGTCATGGACATTGAGTCCGAGACTCCTTCTTTAGAGTCGGACCCCGTAGTGAGGGATTTTCCGAGAGTCTTTCCCAATGATTTGCCCGGAATTCCTCCCGAATGGGAAATAGACTTCGGCATTGATCTTTTGGCGGATACTCAACCCATATCAATTCCCCCTTACCGGATGGCTCCGGCCGAATTAAAAGAATTGAAGGCAAAACTCAAAGATTTGCTAGACAAGGGTTTCATTCGACCAAACATATCTCCATGTGGTGCTCCGGTATTATTTGTGAAAAAGAAAGATGGGTCCCTTAGGATGTGTATTGATTACCGCCAATTGAACAAAGTCACAATAAAGAATAAGTACCCATCCTAGAATTGACGATTTGTTTGACCAACTCCAAGGGGCGAGTTACTTTTCTAAGATTTTCTTAAGGTTAGGCTACCACCAACTTAGGGTAAGATAGGTTGACATTCCTAAGACGGACTTTCGTACAAGATATGGTCACTACGAATTCCTAGTCATGTCTTTTTGTTTACCAAATCCCCCAGCGGCATTCATGGACCTAATGAATAGGGTGTTTAGACAATATCTTGATTCGTTTGTGATATCTTTATTGATGACATATTGATCTATTCAAGGAGTGAGGGTTGATCAGATGAAGCATTTGAGGATAGTATTACAAGTCCTTAAAGACCACCAATTATATGCTAATTTTAGTAAGTGTGAGTTTTGGCTAAGTTCGGTTGCTGCTCTTGGCCATATTATGTCGGGTAAGGGTATTGAGGTTGATCCTAAGAAAATGGATGCGGTCAATAGTTGGCCTAGACCTTTGTCTCCTATCTATATTTGAAGCTTTTTAGGTTTGGCCGGTTATTATCGGAGATTTGTTGAAGGCTTTTCCTCTATCGCTTCTCCATTAATGACCTTAACTCAAAAGAAGGCTAAATTTGAGTGGTCGGAGGCTAGTGAGAAAAGCTTCCAAGAATTGAAAGATAGGCTTACCTCCACTCTGGTGTTGACCTTACCGAAGGGTACCAATGGGTTTGTGGTATATTGTGATACTTCTCGAGTAGGTTTGGGATGGGTCCTTATGCAACGGGGTAAAGTAATTGCTTATGCGTCAAGGCAACTCAAGGTTCATGAGAGGAACTACCCCACTTATGACCTTGAACTAGTGGCGGTTGTATTTGCTTTGAAAATATAGAGATATTACTTATGTGGGGTCCATGTAGATGTGTTTACCGACCACAATAGTCTCAAATATGTGTTTAGCCAAAGATATTTGAATCTCCGACAAATAAGGTGGTTAGAGCTTTTGAAGGATTATGACATGAGTGTCCAATACCACCCCGGAAAAGCTAATGTGGTTACGGATGCCCTAAGTAGATTGTCCATGGGTAGTGTGGCTCATGTAGAAGATGAGAAGAAGGAATTGGTTCGTGATGTGCATAGGTTGGCCCGGTTAGGTGTCCAACTAGTGGATTCTACCAAGGGTGGAGTTGTGGTTCATCATAATTCCGAATCATCCTTTGTAGTTGATGTGAAGTCTCAGCAACACCTTCATCCTATTTTGATGGAATTGAAAGAATCAGTTCTCAAAAAGTTCCTAGAGGTTTTCTCCAAAGGTGGAGATGGGGTTCTTAGGTACCAAGGTAGATTGTGTGTTCCGGATGTTGATGGTTTGAGGGAGAAAATTCTAGAAGAGGCTCATGGTTCGAGATATTCTATTCATCCGGGATCCACCAAAATGTACCGTGACCTATGGGAAGTTTATTGGTGGAATGGTATGAAGAAGGATATAGCGGGTTTTGTGTCCAAATGTCCGAATTGTCAACAAGTTAAGTCCGAACACCTAAAATCGAGAGGTTTGCTCCAAGATATAAATATTCCCACTTGGAAGTGGGAGGAGGTGTTTATGGATTTTGTTGTGGGTTTGCCTCACACTCGGAGGCAACATTACTCTATTTGGGTCATTGTTGATAGGATGACTAAATCAGCCCATTTCATTCCCGTCAAGGTTAACTTTTCGACGGAAGATTATGCTAAGTTGTATATCAAGGAGGTAGTGAAGTTGCATGGGGTTCCTTTGTCCATCATATCGGACCGGGGTGCTCAATTCACTTCACATTTTTGGAAGGCGTTTCAACAAGGACTTGGTACCAATGTTAAACTTAGTACCGCTTTCCACCCTCAAATGGATGGTCAAGCCGAATGCACCATTTAAACCTTAGAAGAATTGTTGAGGGCGTGTGTGATTGATTTCAAAGGTAATTGGGACAATCATCATCCTTTGATAGAATTTGCCTACAACAATAGTTACCACTCTAGCATTGCCATGGTTCAGTTTGAAGCACTATATGGTAGAAGGTGTAGGTCATTGGTGGGTTGGTTTGAAGTAGGTGAGTTTGCTCTACTTGGTCCCGAACTAGTTTATGATGCCATTGAAAAAGTTCGACTCATTAGAGAGAGGTTAAAGATGGTCCAACGTCGGCAAAAGTCCTATGCCGACAATAGAAGAACGGATCTTGAATTTGAGGTTGGTGATTGGGTGTACTTGAAAAATATCACCTATGAAAGGTGTGATGAGATTTGGCAAGAAGGGGAAACTTAGTCACTGGTATGTGGGGCAATACCAAATCTTGGAGCGTATTGGGAAAGTTGCTTATGAGGTGGACTTGCCAAATGAGTTAGCTCCGGTTCACCAGGTGTTTCATGTTTCCATGCTCAAAAAGTTTATAGGTGATCTAGTTTCCATCCATCCTGTAGAAGGTTTAGGAGTTGATGAGAACCTTTCTTATGAAGAAGTCCCGGTTGAGATTTTGAACCGGCAAGTGAAGAAGTTGAGAAAAAAGAATGTAGCTTCCGTTAAGGTTCTTTGGAGGAACCACCTTGTTGAGGGTGATACATGGGAGGCTAATGCTTATCGTGACTAACGATACTAACCTACGGTACGAGTGTCTACGATCGTCAATAAAATAGTAACCCAACTAAAGGTTGGGGTCGTGTACCAAGGGAGTGGTTTTGAGAATTGATAGAAAATAAAAGTTAGTTCTAACTAGTCGTAGCAAAAGATATTAACGATTAAAAACATAATAAATCAAAGGGGGGTGACACAAAAGTGTCAAATATCGATTTGGGGGTTTAATCACAAGTAGTATAAACAACAAAAATAACAAGAAAATCAAGTATGGGAACAGTTCTTGGGGTGTGACCGCAATATAAGTTGAGATAAATCATTTGGTACATTCTTTCGATAGGAATTTTGTAAGATAATAGTGACTATGCTAAGCTTTAGATAGAAATAAGTTCCCTCTCAGGAAACTTACCCCGTTTCAAATGCGTTCCTCTCGGACACCCATTTGCCGCATGAAAGCCAACCTACGCCTTACCCCACTCACTCTCTCGCTGAGTGTTAGGATATGGGACTAGGGCTCACCCTCTCGAGCTGAACCTCATGTCGACCCATTCCTTAGGCCTTCAGTCTAGTGGTCTTGGTTTCGCAACCTCCCTCTCGGGCAAGCCGAAAACACATGGGTGGTTTTGTATTTGCAACTACAAACCCATTAAATTAAACCACAACCACTAGGTGAAATCACCATTAAAATACATCAAACCTATTAGCAAGTAAGACCGAACAACAATATCAACACATATTTGCTAAATCACACCCCAAGAATGGGGGTTTTTAGCCACACATCAAGAAATAAAAAAATACACCTAAAATGATAATAAAAGCAAATGGGTATAAGGAATTAAACCTTGATTTAAGCAAAGGAGGAAGAATGGAGAAGACCCACTTCCAACTTGGGCAAGATGAAATCATTTTTTCTTCAAGTCTCCCACAAAACCCTCTCCAAACTTGAGAGAAAATATCCTAAAAAGTACTATTCTATTCTGAAAATTATAATAATAATTCGACTCTCTAAAAATTAATAACAAGTTTAGTATTTATAGACTTCAGAAAATAGTGTTGGCAAATCTTTCGGCGAGGTTAGTCGGAATCGCCGATTAACTCGGCAATTCTCCCTTTGGTGTAGTTCGTCGCCGTCTTGCACTAGCCTTTAGCGTCGTCGTGCTCTGTGTCATTGGAAGGTATAGTACTGCTTCGTGGTACTATTCTGCGAAGCATCGACTACTCCTTTCATCGCCTTTTTGATCCTTCTCCTTCAGGGCTTCGCGTACTGGAACAAAGGGCGGAATGCGTCCCTTCGGCGAGTCGCCAAGTGTACTTGGCGATACGTAGGCTTCAGCTTCTTCGCTCTTTTTAGCCTTTTTGCGCCTAAGTGTCCATGCTTCCACCAAAACTTCAAATACCTAAAACTTAAGAGTTTTCATCAGATATTGAGACAAAATAGAATTTGAGGACACTATTTCTATCAAAATAAAGCCCTAAATGAGTTTAATTTGTGGACTCATAAACACCCCCAACTTAAAATTTTGCTTGTCCTCAATCAAACTCAAGTTAAGCCATTCAACAAGGTGTCTCAAATAGTGCTACACAAGACTAAATCATGAACATACACAACAAGACTCAAATTACTTATGCAAAGATCAACTGTGTCCTCAAAGATTCAAGTTGTGACACACCACTACCAAAGATTTATCATGCTCACGATACTTGCTACTAATGCAAGTTCAAGCTCAATAATAGTATATGAATGCCCTCACACAAAGAATCATTCCATATTCACGCACAGGGGTAAATCAATTTAAGATCAGGAATCAGATGCAACACTCACACTCAAAAAGAGAAACACAATGCATGTTTTCACCCATAGGTTTGCCCTTATTTTCCAATCAACCTTCGGTTCGGCTTGCTCAAGATAAAAAAGGTCTTTCTAAGGCTTGTAATGGGGTTGAGTGCAAAGGTATGGTCATTTAGGCTAAGTGACTAAATATCCTCATGAATGTGGTGCTCACAACACTTCCTTCCTTTTTCCTTCATCATTTTCTTTAGTGCTCAGGAGTCATCCTATTATTCGCTTCCCATGAATTGTAAGGAGACCCCATTTCTTTTGTACTTATTCCACAACTTTCTTTTTCATTCTTTTTCTTTTTCTTTTCTGTCTTTTCTTTTCTTTTCTTTTTTATATGGAGGGGTTCCATTTTTCTCAAAATCATAGGTAAGAGGGACTTTCTTGCACTTCTTGATTTGCCTTCTCTTTTCACCACACCCCCAACTTAGGCTTTTGGTTTAAGTTGGCTATTCAAACTAACCACAACTTCATGAGGATTATAGGTGATGGGTTAAGAAAGGTCTAGTTTTCATCAATTTTCTTCCAAAGAAAGGTAAGGCTCAAAGGGTGTTCAAAAGAGTTTCACACTCTCACGGGTAGGTCACAAATGAGGTATATGTCAAATTGTCTCACACTCTTTAAATTTGCTTAAGATCATTTCAAGATCACACCTTACTAAATCAATCGGACTAACAGGGAAAATTCTAGGTTTATTCATGCAAGGTTTAAATTAAGCTCATCACACACACCATCGACACTAAAGCCAAACAAGACTATACACTTTCGTTAGTGTGCAACGATCATCACAAGAGAAAATCAATTTGATAAATGGCTAATCACAATGAGACGCAAAGAGTTCACATATTGTCTATGCAATTTCATTTGGTCTCGTCGCAGCCGCACGTTCATGTTCGTTCAATTGAGAGAACTATTTAAGTCATCGGTATTGATCGAAACCTAGACTTAAATTTGTACGAGAACATCCACTTTCAACACAAGCGGTGGCAAAAATTTTCGAAAAATAATAATAATTTTTTGGAAGGGTCAAAATCATTTTGCATTTTAAAATAAAAGGAGCCATAAGCTCAAACATCCACGAAAAGTAGTGTAAACACAATTTTAAACAGAACAACCTAAATATATAAAAACATGAATCACAAATAGCACACAAAAGGTGAACCTCACCCCACCACAAATAAAAGAGTTTGTTCTCAAATGCAAATAATATAGAATACAAAAGGCAAAGTAAAGAAAGATAGAGAAGGGGTGAACAAAGGTCCTGTCTATGCAGTCCCTCTCTCTATCGGGGTCTAAGTGGCTAATGGAGCATGTTGTAAATGGGCATCAGTACCCGGAGTAGTCTTAGACTGAATAGTAGTGCCAGATCCGCTAGGAGCTGCTGTGGACGTCTCAGTCGGCAATGTCTGGGTCACCGGCTGCACAACCGTCTCTATAAGATCTGGCAAGTCTCTGAATATGTCGTCATCTCTGCTCTGTTGTGTCTCGTTAGCATCTATTGATATCAACTCTTCATCGGTCTCTGCATCCGACTCTGCATGTGCTGTGTCATCCCCCTGCACATCTCCGGTGGTCTCAGGATCATACTTATCATCTGCCCTCTTTATTAGTGAAGTGAAGTCAGTAGACTTAAGGTAGTCTACGTCCTTTCTCAAACTCATAATCTCAGCTTTTAAAGATGCCAACTCAGAGGATTCTCCATGTTTGCTCTTGCAAGTAATGACTCTCACTGTCAGGGCATCAACAGTGGTATGAAGTGGGGGTAAGTACTGCTATTATGGCCTTGTTGATCATCCCTGGAATGGAGTTTTTTAGTCGGGTAGCTCTCACATCAGTTGAATAGGCCAACTGCCCTATCTTCAGGATCTTGGCACGAGTGATTCTGGCAGGCTGGGAGGAAGAGGATGTATCTGGAGTATGTGAAGGGGAAGAAGGAGTGGGTATACCTAAAGGCACCGAAGCCAGAGTAGATGAGGATGCCTCTGCTGGCAATAAGTCAACATCGACCTCTGGGGAAGTATCTGTTGGGGCTGCTCTCCTCCTGTCAACCTCATCTCGTGTGAACTCGGCCTCTATACGCCGGATATCAGTGGAAGAAGATGGGGTGATCTCTATATCGCTGGCAGGGTCCCGGGGTACTCCGGCATGCTGACATAACTCGATGATCAGAACAGGAAAATGTAGAGATATCTGTGTCTGTTTGTCTCTCATAGCCATATCCTCTGAAACCAGCAGTCCCAGGTCGATCCACCTTCTGACCATGATAGAAAAAAGGCAAGTCGCCTTAGGATGACACAAAATGGACTCATTCTGGGATGGCATGATAGTGCTGCTGATGAAGCCAAAATAGTACCGGGAGGCGATGTTCATATCCCTCTTCTCAATCGGAGCTCCCGCACCCAACCACCTTAGGGCCATGTCCAAAATCATCGAGGCTAACCAACCCTTCAAATCATCCAGGGCGGAACGATAGGCAAACCCTGGTAGGGCAGTACCGAGTGCAGCGGTCGACCTAGTACAACATTAATATGCTCGCTGTGACACTCTACCTCCTTCCCTCTAACCATAACCGAATTCACTGATCGGAACTCACTAGCCTTTTTCTTATTTTTTGGGACCAACTTCCCATAGGCTAAGTAGAATTCCCGAACCCACGAAGGGATATAATGGCCCCGTCGCCTGCTCGAACTCATGATACTTGAGTGTGTCAAGCACCTCAGCATGCTTACCTTCCAAACCCTTCATAGATAGTAACTTTTTTTCTAGAATGGTTCGTAAACCATCACCTTTCAATCTGTTCAGCAGTCTGGGTGGAGGTGGAGCTACTGGGAGTGCAAGGGCTACTGAAGGTGGTGTCGGGTTTGGCACTGATTTAGTAGTCGGAGGAGTTGTAGTTGATATAACACTGATAGGTATTTATTGAGGTCTATCTCTGAGCGTATTCTATCGGTGAATCAAGGGTTGTTCATTTTGTAGCTCAGAAAAATCTAGCTCAATTGCTGACCCTTTTCTAGCGATATGCTTCTTTCGTTTGCCTTTATCTCCCGGTGGGAGATCTTGCTTTTTTTTCTGTGAAGGACGTGATCCTCCTTCATTGATTGTAATTCCCTTAGTCTTGTTCTGAGGTGGCGCATTTAAGTTTGTGCATACCATATCTGCAAAGGTTTGTGATTAGTCAGAAAATAATCACACTAAAATATAGAAAATCTGAAGCAGTAAGGTCCGCCGATCAATCGGTGAATCGCCAAATATCTTTGGTGAGCTAGGTCGAACTCGCCGAAGGGATTAGCTTGAAATCTAGGCAGATAAGCGATGAAAGAGTCTAAGTGGTGAGACGCCGACTACTTTCGGCGATCACGAAGTTGTCCGCCAAAACATACAGTGAAAGAGGGTAAAGGGAGCATGCAAAAGGCAGTCTAAACTCCTATTGGCGAGTCGCCGACTACCTTCAGCGACCACGGATGTGTCTACCAAAAGTTACAGATCTCTCAGCACTTTGGACATGAGTGAAGGGCGATCTAAGACCAGGAGGCGAACCGCCGAATCGTTTGGCGAGCTCGATCCAGCTTGCCGACTAATTTAACGTGCCTACTTTTCAACCCACTTCTTAGCCCTGGAAATGAAATCAAAGCATGCATATATGAAATTCACAGAAGACCCACTCATCCCATCACCTCGGAATACTCAGACTTCTTCTGGTCCAGCCAAATTTTGGCCATTTAACTATGATAACCCTTAAGAATGTCATCATCCATTCATTCATTGAGCGATTTTCATTATTTAGCACAAATGCGGGCTATCTAGGTGTTACCCAACCAATATAACGAAAATCAAGCAGCACCCATTGCAATCTCAATTAAATTAAAGCACAAACAACAAGACATTCGACTATTAAAATATTTCAGGCAACTAAGTTTGAATTATACATAGCATTTCAACCTATTTCTATCAGAGACGCCCAACACACGTCATCCTAATACTACAATTGCAAAATGAGTGTAAAATTTTTAAGATAAATTCGGGGTTTTATGGACTAACCTTTAATGCCGATCGAGTTGCTTTTTGAAACACTAGGCAGCAAAGAGATCCAAACCCCAAGCACTAATTACCGACTAAAATACTAATGGAATGGTAAAAATCTAAGAAAAAGTACTTATGGTGTGATTTTGAGGAGTTTGAAACGAGGGAAAGTGAGAGGTTCAAAAATTTGACCTTTTGCCTTTATATAACCGTTCAGTTTTCGGTCATTCGGTGACGTTAGTCTTATTGCTGATCAACTCGGTGATGCGCCGAACGCATACTTACCTCGCCGAGTACATCCCTTATTTTGGGATCCCAATGGTGGATTAAGTCGGAATCGTCGATAGGTTCGGCGATTCGCCCACTGGTTCCTTGGCTCGCCAATTTGCATTTTTCAACCCCTTTTTCACTTTAACCTACAAAATCAGCACACCATTATTCGAAAAAAATAATTAAAAGCAGTAAAACCTTGGGTTGCCTCCCAAGAAGTGCCTTATTTTACGTCGTGGCACGACGCAAGTTCTGTCTCATTTTCTGTTATTGCGGTTGGCCCTAGTATCACTAGGTGACCCCAATATATCATTTGGTTGGAGATGAGGCACTGCAAAACTCAAGAGTGGCCTGATTAGCTGGATTGATCTAGAGTGAGATCCAATCATTTGATTCAACACTTCAATATTCTCCTTCATTTCTTCCAACACTCGATCTTGATCAGTGATCTATTGGAAAATGATTTAAAGTGTGTCCTCGACATAATTTCCCCCTATCTCTAGACTTCCTCTGCTCAAGAGGGGGTATATACCTCCCCTTGTTTGTTGCATTGGACTTCCACCTTTGAGATTTTGGTGGCCAAGTCGTTTAGCTGAGATGCAGTGCAGTCAGCGTGAGGTCCTTTTGGACTCCTTGGCTCATTTCAACCAAATTGCTAGTACTCTGCTCGGCCATCTCATCTAAATGGACAACCTAACGAAGAAAAAAGCTAAAAGTAAAACTAGTAAACTACAACTAAGAAGAACAAAAACTCTACTAATCTAAAAATTCTCAAATATCACCACTCCCCGACAGCGGCGCCATTTTGATGCTTATCATGACGAATGACACTAACCTATGGTACGAGTGTCTACAATCGTCAATAATATAGTAACCCAACTAAAGGTTGAACTCTATCCCAAGGGAGTGGTTTTGAGAATTGATAGAAAAATAAAATTTAGTTCTAACTAGTCGTAGCTAAAGATATTAACGATTAAAATCATAATAAATCAAATGGGGTGACACAAAAGTGTCAAATATCGATTTGGCGGTTTAATCACAAGTAGTATAAATAGCGAAAATAACAAGAAAATCAAGTATGGGGAAGAGCTCTTGGGGTGTGACTGCAATATAAGTTGAGATAAATCGTTGGGTACATGCTTTCGATAGGAATTTTGCAAGATAATAGTGACTAGGCTAAGCTTTAGATGGAAATAAGTTCCCTCTCGGGCAACTTACCCCGTTTCAAATGCGTTCCTCTCGGACACCCATTTGCCGCATGAAGGCCAGCCTACGCCTTACCCCACTCACTCTCTCGAGCTGAGTGTTAGGATATGGGACTAGGGCTCACCCTCTCGGGCTGAACCACATGTCGACCCATTCCTTAGGCCATCAGTCTAGTGGTCTTGGTTTAGCGACCTCCCTCTCGGGCAAGCCAAAAACACATGGGTGGTTTTGTATTTGCAACTACAAACCCATTAAATTAAACCACAATTACTACATGAAATCACCAATAAAATACATCTAACCTATCAGCAAGCAAGACCGAACAACAATATCAACACATATTTGTTAAATCACACCCCAAGACTGGGGGGTTTTAGCCACACATCAAGAAATAACAAAATACACCTAAAATGATAATAAAATCAAATGGGTATAATGAATTAAACCTTGATTTAAGCAAAGGAAGAAGAATGGAGAAGACCCACTTCCAACTTGGGGAAGATGAAATCCTTCTTTCTTCAAGTCTCCCACAAAACCCTCTCCAAACTTGAGAGAAAAATATTCTAAAAAGTACTATTCTATTCTAAAAATTATAATAATAATTCAACTCTCTAAAAATTAATAACAAGTTTAGTATTTATAGACTTCAGAAAATAGTATTGGCGGATCTTTCGGCGAGGTTAGTCAAAATCACCGATTAACTCGGTGATTCTCTCTTTGGTATAGTTCGTCGCTGTCTTGCACTAGCCTTTAGCGTCATCATTCTCTGTGTCATTGGGCAGTATAGTCCTGCTTCGCGGAACTATTCGGTGAAGCCCCGACTGCTCCTTTCATCGCCTTTTTGATCCTTCTCCTTTAGGGCTTCGCGTATTGGAATAAAGGGCGGAGTATGTCCCTTCGGCGAGTCGCCAAGTGTGCTTGGCGATACGCAGACATCAGCTTCTTCGTTATTTTCAGTATTTTTTTTCCTTTTTGCGCCTAAGTGTCCATGCTTCCACCAAAACTTCAAATACCTGAAACTTTAGAGTTTTCATCAGATATTGAAACAAAATAATCATTTGAGGACACTATTTCTATCAAAATAAAGCCTTAAATGAGTCCAATTTGTTGACTTATCAGAGGCCGAGACTAATATGATGTCTCGCTACCCTCATCTTTTTCCCTCTACTCATATTCAAGCATGAGGTAACTAGTTCCTCTTAACTTTAATGTTTTGGGAGTCATGTGTGTTGTATGATTTTCCATGATTTCCCTATGTTGTGCATGTTCTTGTGAGAATTCATGTGTAGTATATATTGAGTTTTCATGATTTACATATTCCTCATGTTGACTTGCATTTTGTATGATGATTGCATTTTTTATTCCATGAGATGAAATGATGAACATGCTTAATGATTTGTTGATGAGATGACATGTTCGCTCTATATTGTTGTGTTGAGCTTACTTGAGTTAGAGAAGTTAGTTCCTCCCATGCTTATGTGAATTGATGGGTTGCATGCATATTGAGAAAGTAGAAGTAGTTCCTACTTTCTTGCATTGCTTTGGCCATGGTGTAAAAAGGAGTTGAGGTTTCCTTCTTTTGAAAAGTGCAAGTTGTGAAGAGTGCATTTGTGAATTTTGCACTTTTTTTATGATTCATTCATGATGGGTTGTTAGTCTATAGTTTCTAACTTAGTTTGGTGTCTTGGTCATCACTCGTGGATGAATGTTCCCAAAGGGGAGATAATGTAACACCCCGTATATCTAATGACCTAAGCTAGAGCCTAAAGTGTAGTCTAATTGCCTAAGGAAGTTAAATCGTAAGGTGAGAGTCTTAAAATAACTTCCCTAACTTGGTACTAAGGTCCTAGTGCCTAAACGTCAAGGCATGGATCCCACAAGGACCCCTAAGGGTCTTTGATAAGAGCCAAGGGACTGCTCTAAAATCTGTACAAAATAGCCTCATCCACGAGTTGCAACCTACGAGGCTTAGGTTAACTAACGCCCCGTAGGTGAGGGTCGTGAGTCAACACTTTGTTTCCTCCTAGAACCCCCCAAATTCCCTAGCCTCAGTACCATTCTACGAGGGTGCAGTATGGTCTGTGGACCGACTCACGCCCCGTGGAAGGGTCTCGTGAGTTGAGACTTAGTCTCCTCACCCTTACCTTGAACTACCCCTCTTTGAACCAAACCTCGGACAGCCAGAACAGTCTGTGGACCCATCCACGCTCCGTGGTTTGGGGTCCGTGGATCGTGCCTGAGTAAATTGTCTAGGTTCTGCCAAGTGGGGGTGGTTTGGTAAATCACTAATTAATTAAGTTAGGGTGGGGAACGATTATTATTAGATATTTTAAGTATATTAAATTATTTTTAACTATTAAACAAGTCTTTTAACTTTCATAACTCACAAACTCAAACTCAACCAACTTCCCTCTCAATATATTTTCTCTCTAAACTCCATTGAAGAACAAAAAAGAAACTCAGGATTAGGGTTCAAGCTCCAAGATTTTCACTCCAATTTCGTGGGAAAACATCAATTAAGGTATGGGGACTTTGAATCATGGAACACTTTTCTCCATGAAACCATTCCACTCTTGATTTCAAAATATGTAACTTGTTCAAAAACTAGCTAGGGTTTTCATTCCAACCATGGGTTCTTCCTAAAAATGATTTTATTATGTTAATTGCATTGTATTATGGATTATTTGATGTTTAATGGTGCTTTTCATTGTGAATTTCCCTTTGAACCCATGAACACCCCCATGAGCCCAATTTCAAGTATTGTGATGGTGGTAATGATGCAAGATGATTACTATGAATTGTTTCTATGTGAATTTAGTTATTGAATATTGTTTTATTCATGCCTATTGTAGTACCTTAAGGTATAATTCTGACACACGATTCATGCTCTTGAAAAGTGGGCAAATTGCTAGGGTTTGTAAATATGGATGCAAGATGTGTATGAACTATTGATTCATGTAGAAAGTAAACCTCCTACGACTAATGTGTGAAGTATGGTATTGTTGAAAGGTTGTTCTTCCGTTACCCTTATACTTGATGATGCATGAATAGTCTAGGATGATGATGATGTATTGTGTTGATTGAAAGTCTATTTGTCATGAAAACACTATCAATGAAATGTGAAAGTTCTACTCACAAACTAATGCTGATTCTAAGGTTGAAAGTACATTCTCACCTTTAATGGATCTATGAGCTATTTTGATGAATTGTATTGAACGAAGGACAATGTATTCCTTCACACATGTAAATATAATTCAAAGACTAATTATGTCTAATTTGGGAAATAATGCTAAGCACTGAGTGGATATGGTTAATGAGGTAAAGGCCCTTCCGCCAATGCAATAGGTTGGGTCATCTAAGTGAACTCATGAGATGGAAGCTCCTCCACCAATGCAATAGGTCAGATTTCTAAAAGCAATCTCCCTATCCCATAACTATGTGCCAACATAGCACTTAAGCTTGTGGATCCACCTTATAGCTATACTTTTAGTTCTACCTTAGGCAAGTAGGACTTCTTCTTTCAGTGTAGAGTTACACTACACCGAATTCCATGTAGCTCACATGGTCTATGTCAGTTATGACAACTTTTCCCTATAATAATGAAGAAAATGAATGAGACATGAACTATACTATGACTTCTTGGTGAGTTTACTTAGTAGGAGTGGGGGTATGGGACTTTATTTTCACATTGCACAAGTAGACTTAGTAGGATGTCGTGGGATTGTTCCTTTATATTATGATGAGGATTAAATGTATGCATGTATATTGAATGGATAGTTGTTATGAATGACTTCCCTTGTATTCCAGTAATGTACATGACTATTTACTTAATTGTGACTAATAATTATGATGAGGTCTAAAGATGATGTACATAACAAAGGTAGCTTCTTGGGGGTTCTTAGTAGGGTTGGTATTATAGGATGCCAACCATACATTGCACCAGTATTCCTTAGGGGTTTCTAAGGTATTGATGTTACTATGTTGCGAATGTAAAGATGATTATGACTTGTCTTTGACATTGAAAATGTATGTTGGTTTCCATACTTTATAAATGCATTCTTTTCAAATAAAATTGTCCTTTTTATCATGTTTTAAGGATTTTTATGCATGTTTCCATACTTAGTACATATTATGTGCTAACCCCTTCTTCCTTCTACATCTTAATGAGTGTAGGTTCTAGCTAGGTGACTTTCACTCTCCTTTTAAAGAAGACTTGGATTGCTTATCTCCAAGTTGTGGTGAGTCCTCAAGTTCGAGGACTAGATTTCCTATTTCTTAGGCTCATTTTGTATCTCGTATATTGAGACTTTTGTTAATGTAAAGGGCTAAGTCCCAAAACTTTGTATTCCTATGTTTAGATGGTAAATGAGACAAAGTCTAGATTCCCTATGATTTTCTTTTATT
Source organism: Solanum lignicaule (assembly GCA_029582545.1). Classification (NCBI taxonomy): domain Eukaryota; kingdom Viridiplantae; phylum Streptophyta; class Magnoliopsida; order Solanales; family Solanaceae; genus Solanum; species Solanum lignicaule. The sequence goes on from JAJOOF010000758.1 coordinate 36,187, forward strand.
AAAAGTGAAGTTGAACTTCCATTGTAAAGTTTTAAATTTTTCCGCATTATTTCTATGTCTTATGTAATGATGATGCTAGAGGCTTGTATGAGACCCCTTTGTGGTCAAGTACGCCATGTCGCATCTAGGGGCTAGCCTTGGGTCGTGACAAGGCAATTCAAATACACGAGAAGAACTATCCGACTCATGATCTTGAATTAGCGGCGGTGATATTTGCTTTGAAAATATGGAGACATTACTTGTATGGGATCCATGCAAATGTTTTCACCGATCACAAAAGTCTTCAATATGTGTTTACCCAAAAAGACTTGAATCTCTGACAAAGAAGGTGGTTAGAGCTTTTAAAGGATTATGACATGAGTGTCCTTTACCACCCCTACAAAGCTAATGTTGTGGCGGATGCCCTTAGTAGACTATCCATGAGTAGTGTGACCCACATAGAGGATGAAAAGAATGAATTAGTCTGTGATGTGCATAGGTTGGCCCAGTTAGGTCTCCAACTAGTAGATTCTCCGAAAGGTGGTTTCACGGTTCATAATATCTCCGAGTCATCTTTTGTTGTAGATGTGAAGTCCAAGCAACACCTTGATCATATATTGATGGAGTTGAAAGAATTGGTACTCAGGAAATCCGTTGGGGCTTTCTCCCAAGGGGGAGATAGGGTACTTAGATACTAATGTAGATTATGTGTTCCGGATGTGGATGGGCTAAGGGATAAAATTCTAGAAGAGGCTCATGGTTCTAGATATTCTATTCATCTGGGAGCCACCAACATGTACCGTGACCTACGGAAAGTTTATTGGTGGAATGGTATGAAGAAGGATATTACGGAATTTGTAGCCAAATGTCCTAATTTTCAACAAGTCAAGGTTGAGCATCGAAAATCATGAGGTTTCTTGCAAGATATGTCAATTCCCACTTGGAAGTGGGAGGAGTTGAATATGCATTTTACTGTGGGGTTGCCCCGTACTTGAAGGCAATATGATTCTATTTGGGTCATTGTTGATAGGATGTCTAATTTAGCCCACTTCATTCCCGTCAAGACATCTCACTTGGTGGAAGACTATGACAAGGTGTATATAAGGGAAATAGTGAAGTTGCATGGGGTTCTTCTAACTATCATTTCGGATCGGGGTCCTCAATTTACTTCTCACTTTTGGAAGTCATTCCAAAAAGGGCTTGGCACTAAGGTGAAGCTTAGTGCCGCTTTCCACCCTCAAATGAATGGTCAAGCGGAATGTACCATTCAAACCATAGAGGAAATGTTGAGGGCATGTGTAATAGATTTTAAAGGTAATTGGGATGACCATTTGCCCTTGGTGGAGTTTGCCTACAATAATAGTCACCACTCAAGCATAGGTATGGCTTCTTTTGAAGCTTTGTATGGTAGGAGATGTAGGTCTCCAGTTGGTTGGTTTGAAGTAGGTGACATTGCTCTTATTAGCCCCGAGTCTGTTTGTGAAGCTATTGAAAAAGTTTGACTTATTAGAGAGAGGTTGAAAACGGCTCGAAGTAGGCAAAAGTCTTATGCCGATGTAAGGAGAAGAGAGTTAGAATTTGAAGTTGGTGATTGGGTTTATTTGAAAATCTCACCCATGAAGGGTGTGATGATATTTGGCAAAAAGGGAAAACTTAGTCCCCGGTTTGTAGGTCCTTACCAAATATTGTAGCGTGTTGGGAAATTTGCTTATGAGTTGGACTTGCCAAATGAGTTTGCACCGGTTCACCCGGTGTTTCATGTTTCTATGCTTAAGATGTGTGTTGGGAACCTGGTGACCATTATTCCATTAGAAGGGTTAGGTGTTGATGAAAGCCTTTCCCATGAAGAGGTTTCAATAGAAATTCTTGACCGGCAAGTTAAGAAGTTAAGAAACAAGGAGGTAGCGTCCGTTAAGGTTTTGTGGAGAAATCATCTAGTTGAGGGTGCTACTTGGGAGGCTGAGGCCGACATGAAGTCCCGTTACCCTCATCTCTTTCCTTCTACTCCTACTCAAGCTTGAGGTAAATAGTTCCTCTAGAATTTCCTTGCTTCGGAAGTCATGTGTAAGTAGTATGTTTTCCTTGGTTTTCTTAAATGATACATGTTCATGATGAAATTCATGGTTAGTGAGAAAAATGAGTTTTCATTATTTATATGTTTCCTCATGTGGTTGTGCATTTTTAGTATGATGTTGCATATTTGACTTCATGAGATGTGTTGATGAACATGCTTTATTATGTTTTTATGAGATGGCATATTGGCTCCATGATGTTGTGTTGAGCATGCTTTTGATGGAGAATATAGTTCCTTGTATGAACATGAGAAATGTTAAATTTCATGCATTTTTGGTTGATAGATGTAGTTCCTACTTCCTTATGATGCATTGATTATGTTTGAAATGGAGTTAAAGTTTCCTCCTTAGAATAGTGCAGTTTGTGAATAACGCATGCTTGAGTTGTGCATTATTTTGATGTTTCATGCATGATGGGCTGCTAGTCTTGAGTTCTAAAGTTATTTTGGTGTCTAAATCATCATTCGAGGATGAATTTTCCCAAGGGGGAGATAATGTAACGCCCGGTGAAACTAGTAAGGCTAAACAAGAGCCTAACATAAAACTAGTAGCCTATATAAGTTTAAGGTAATGAATATAGTCGTAAACTAACCTCCATTCAGTAATACAAGTGTTATTGGATTTAAACGTCAAGGGACGACCCTCAAGGACCAACCATGGATCCTTGAGGAGGACCCAAGAGAAGGCCCAAAAAGCTGCCAAAAACCAGCATCACCTACGGATAGGCACCAACGAACCGTGGGTAGACCCATGCCACGTAGGTGGGGGTCGTGGGTCGAGGCTGAGCCTCCCCATTTTGTCCCCCTCTCTGATGCAAGCCACAGATAGCCAGTACGGCCCGTGACCCCACCCACGGTCCGTGGGTGGGGGGGGTGGTTTCGTGAGTCACCACTGTTTTGGGTCCTTAGTTTTTAAGTTTGGGTTTAAGGAAGGGGATTAGGGTTAATTAACTAACTAAGAAAGGCCGTTTAATATTAATTAATACACCTATAAATACTTAATAAGACCCCTAAACTAAAAATCTAACTCATTCTCACAAGACCCAAATAAAATTCCCAAATACTCTCCCCTCCAATATTTCTCTCTCTAGAAACCACCATTGAAGATGAAGATGAACTAGGAGACCAAGGCTCAAGAACTCAACTTTCCTCTTCAATATTGTGAAGGATTCCCACTCAAGGTATGGTAGTGTTGATTTATGGATAGCTTCCTTCCATAAAGCCCTTCAAAACTCTATTTCTCAAAGTTCAATTTCTCCAAGAACCTAGGGTTTTCAATCTATGGCATGGATTCACTTCCAAAATGATTTAAATGTTTTTATTGTATTATATTATGATAAATTTAATGAATTACTACTGTTTTCCTAAAGAATTTATCTAAGAATCCATGAATCTCTAGGTTTCTCTAAATTGGATCTTAAAGCATGAATATGGGTCTTTGTTAGTCAATTGTGTTCGAACTATGTATGAGATGAATTGCTTACTTGAATTAGGTTATTATACATGTTCAATGAAGTAATTCTAGATATATTGATGCATAATGATATATAACCCTTGAAGGGGCAAAGTAAGAAAACTAGCTATATGTATGAGACTTGTGTGTATTCAATTGGATTGCTTTTAGAGTAAAGTACTTCTATTATGATCTAATTGTGATATTGTTTGGATGATTATCCTTACGCACACACATAGGTATGAAGATCATGTAATGTGAGAGGTTTGTCACATATGTTGGTTCTAGGGGTTGAAGACTAGTCTCCCCTAATGAATCTAGGAGTTATAGAATGAGTTGAAGATTGAGTGTCAAGACATTCCTTACCATTTATCAACTTGAGTCAAGACTTACTATAAACTTAAAAAGGTAATTAATGCTTAGCACCGAGAGGATATGACTATGAGATGGAAGCTTCTACACTAGTTGAGTTTGGCCTCCCAAATGGGTTCCTTTTACACTAGTTGAGTCCGGGTTCCCAAAGTAGTTGTCTCATGAGATGGAAACCTTCTACCATAGTTAAGTCCGGGTTTCTAGAAGCAATCTCCATATCCCATAAACTATGTGCCCACATAGGTCTTTAGCTAGTGGATCCATGTAAGCTAAGAGTTATAGTTCTACCTTAGGCAAGTAGGACAACCCCGTTTCGGTGTAGGGTAGACACCGGATTCCATGACTAAGCTCTCATGGTCTATGTAGGTTAAAGATAATCCCATTATGATAGATTTAACTAGAATTGGAGTTATGAACTATAATCACTTAATGAGTATTCTTTAGTGTGGATAGGGGTATGGGACCTTGTCCATACATTGCACAAGGTTGCTTTGATGGTTCTTATGGTTTATTTTTCCTTATGTTGAGATGATTAATATGTTGAATATGTATGTACCTTATGATTTTGCACTTGTTTCTATGATAGTTCATAAACTTGATCAAATGCATAGTCTTCAACTAAATGTCCCTTTTTAGCATATTAAATGATTTTCATGCATAGCCTCCATACTTAGTGCATTAATTGTAATAACCCATATTTCTTCTATTTTTCTACTAAGGTAGGTTCCGGTGTCTAAGACGATTCATTCTAGTTCAAGCTTGGGTTGACTACTCTTCAAGCTTGTGGTATGTCCTCATGGATCCGAGGACAAGAGCTCTTATTGTTGTTTCATTTCTTTAGTTGTACTAGACATTTTTATATTCTCTATTGTAAGGGATGTGACCCTAGTATTTTGAGACTCTGATTGTAGTAGATGGCTTATTGAGACTACGTCTAAACTTCTACTTTACTTTTATGAAAGAATTCTTAAAGACTTGAAATTGTGTTTTATTCTTTATTATTCTATACTTATGTGATGATGATAAGCTAAGTGGCTTACTTGGGTCCTTCAGGATTCCATGTGCCATGTTATGTCTAGGGGCTACCCTTGGATCGTGACAACATCAGCCGGTTCATAGCTTAATCCACCATGGTGTGTGAGCCTTTCTTCAAGTTGTTGAAAAAAAATGCCCTGACCAAGTGGACCGGAGAATGTCAGACTGTTTTTTATGCCATCAAGAATTATTTGTCCAATCCGCCGGTGTGGGTTCCTCCACGAGAAGTAAGTCCATTGTTGCTATATTTATCTGTCTCGGATAATGCATTTGGATGAGTGCTTGGTCAACATGACGAAACTGGGAAGAAGGAGCGGGTCATCTACTACTTGAGCAAGAAATTCACTCCGAATGAGGCCTGTTACATCTTTTGGAGAGGACATGTTGTGCTTTGACCTGTATTGCTCAGAAGTTGAGACATTATTTGTCTTCTTATACCACATAACTTATTTCCAGAATGGACCCATTGAAGTATATTTTTTAAAAAGCAATGCCGCCCGGGAAATTGGCTAAATGGAAAATGCTTTTAAGTGAGTTTGATAATGTGTATGTGACCCAGAAGGTGATAAAAGTACAAGCCTTGGCTGATCATCTTGCGGAGAATCCAGTCGATGAAGAGTACGAACCGCTCAAGACTTATTTTCCCGATGAAGCAGTGGCGTTTGTCGGTGAAGATATTTCCGAAGCATACCTTGGTTGGAGAGTGTTCTTTAATGTAGCGACAAACCATCAAGGAAGGGGTATCAGAGCAGTCTTAGTGTCAGAATCTGGTCAGCACTATCCTATAGGAGCTTAACTCCGATTTGATTGCACGAACAACATAGTTGAATATGAAGCTTGCATTCTTGGTTTGAAGATGGCCATCGACATGAATGTCTATGAGTTGCTGGTTATTGGAGATTCAGATTTGCTGATTCATCAGGTTCAAGGAGAATGGGTCGTGAAGAACCCAAAGATCACACCATATGTTCAGTATATACAAAAGTTGTGCAAGATTGAATTCAGGCACACTCCCAGGACACATAATAAGTTACCAAATGCTTTTGGCACCATTACCTCAATGATCAAATATCCAGATACAAGTTACATTGATTTATTGGATATAGAGGTAAAAGAGTAGCCTGTTCATTGTTCACATGTTGAAGCGAAACCAGATGGTTTGCCTTGGTATTTCGACATAAAGAAGTATTTGGAGACCAGAACTTATCCTGAGAATGCAAGATTCAACCATAAGAAATCAATATGTCGTATGGCTAACAATTTCTTTCCAAGTGGGGACATACTTTATAAGAGGACTCCAAATTTAGGTAATCTCAGATGTGTTGATGCTAGTGAAGTTGCGAAGCTTCTGGAACAAATACATGCTAGAGTTTGTGGTACTCACATGAATGGACTCACCTTGGCTAGGAAGATCCTTCGGGCCGGTTATTTTTGGATGACTATGGAGCATGATTGTTGCAAGTTTGTGTAGAAATATCATAAATGTCAAGTGCATGGTGATTTCATTCGAGTGCCGCCTCATGAACTCAATGCTATGAGTTCACCTTGGCCGTTCGTAGCTTGGGGAATGGATGTCATCGGTCCATTAGTGTCACTCGCCTCTAACGGCACAGATTTATTTTAGTTGCCATTGACTACTTCACCAAGTGGGTGGAAGAAGCTTCATATAAGTCGGTGACCAAGAAAGTTGTAGCTAATTTTGTTCGCAACAATTTGATAAGTAGGTTTGGAGTACCGGAATCCATCATTACTGATTATGGAGCGAATCTCAAAAGTCATTTAATGAGAGATATGTGAACAATTCAAGATTACTCACCGAAATTCAACCGCTTATCGTCCACAAATGAACGGAGTTGTTGAAGTTGCCAACAAAAACATCAAGAAGATTCTGAGGAAAATGATTGACAATCACAGAGGTTGGCATGAGATGTTTCCAAATTCTTTTTTGGGTTACAGAACGACAGTCAAAACGTCAATTGGAGCAACTCCATACTTGTTAGTATATGGAACAGAAGTAGTTATACCTGCCGAAGTTAGAATACCTTCATTGAGAATCATCCAAGAAGCTGAATTGAATGATGATGAATGGGTTCGCAAGCGGATTGATCAGTTATCATTGATTGATGAGAAGAGAATGGTTGATGTTTGTCATGGTCAATTGTATCGACAGAGAATGATTCGTGCTTTCCCCAAGAAAGTAAGAGCCAAGATATTCGAAATTGGTTAGTTAGTTCTCAAACACATTTTTCCCCATCTGGATGAGTATAAAGGAAAATTTGCACCAAATTGGCAAGGACCCTACATGGTTCGCAAAGTGTTATCTGGAGGTGCCTTGGTCCTGTCGGAGATGGATGGCACCAAATGACCAAAACTGATCAACTCAGATGTTGTCAAGAGATATTATGCGTGAAGGCTCAGTTTGTATTTTTGTCATTTCCTTGTAATCGTTCTATTTTCTTGTAATCGCTTTGTTTAGAATTTATCCCTTTGTAATGAACTACGTCTAACCTGAATTCTCAAAAATGAGATACGGCGGCCATGTCGGCCTCGGTCACCCCCTTTTACCTCTTTAATTTTTCTTCTTTTGTACCTGAATTATGTTCGACCTAAATTCTCAAGAATGAGATACGTAGGCGGCCTATGTCGGCCTTAGTCATTTCCATATCAAAATTTCCTATTTCTGTTAATATTTGAGGGGGAACTACGTTTGACCTAATTCATGCCTCAACGGGATATGTAGATGCCACAACGTTTCGGTCATATCTCCCGTAAGATTTCTGTTTTTCCTTTACAATAGAAACTGGGACAAAAATTTTGAGAGGGACTCAAAAATTCTCAAGAAGAGGATCTGTTCAACAAGTCAAGACTGAAGTTACTTTGAGATTTGCAACTGGGACAGAATTTTTGAGAAGATCTAAATAATTCTGTGATTTGCTCACCAACAGTTCAAGACACGTCAAGACAATTAACTGGGATAGCATGTTTTGAGGATGACCTCAAAAATTTTGACAGGCTTCATCGACGGTGTAGAACAACTTTGAATACTTCCCAGCAACTAATCAAATAAACTTCGAGGCATCAACTTCAAAGACGTTCGCTAAAGCTTGACGTGA
>JAJOOF010000759.1:0-43142 GCA_029582545.1 Solanum lignicaule
AAAGTAAGGAGGCTCACCACTGACTCTGGAGTGCTCAACTGGATCAACGGCGTGCTGGATGCTGATCCGGGGTACCTGTGTCTACATCGCCATAAGATGCAGGCCAACTGGCATCAGTACATTGAATGTACGAGTATGCGAGATGGAAGGCTAAACAACAACTCAAGCTTGGAAGGAAAACAAAGGAACTCTTACCTTGGCTCTGCTTGACTCATGAATAACCGAACTCAATATAAAGCAATAAGAAACATGCAATATATATAAAGCTTGTAAAACAGTGTAAACAACTTAGTTCGTTAAAGATAAAACAATAACAAACTCAACTTTACTTATATAAAAGTAATATAACTTTAGTGGGAGATTCTTTAACCGACAACCATTACTATGAGCCCTAGTGATGATATAACATTTTACCTCACGTTGCCCAAGGACCATCCTATACCTTGCGGTGATATAGGACCTTACTTTAACTTAGTGGATCAACTAGCTTAATCTTACGTGATCATCTAAAAAGAATGACCCGTTAATTCCCATTTTTAGCTACATGGTTATTATGGAGAGTTGAGTTAATATGAACTCGTGTCCCCAATTCGGTGCTCAATACTACTCCTAAAATACTTTAGCTCATAAGTGTTTTAAACACAACTTTCTTTAGTTTGAGATAATTGCTCAAAATCTAGCCCAAAGGCTCACTTGGAATCGATGTTCCTCTTTATTGAAAACTAGCCCAAAGGCTCTTTTGGAATCATTGTTCCTCTCTTACTCAAATGTAAAAACATTTAAAAACTTCTTCGGGAATACATAGTTCCCTAATAACTTGCGAAAAGAACTCAACTCTTTACTCTTGGCTTAACTTGAAACTCAATACTCTTAACTTGACTTAAAACTCAATACTCTTTACTTGACTTGAAACTCAATACTCTTTACTTGACTTGAAACTCAATACTCTTTACTTGACTTGAAACTCAATACTCTTTACTTGACTTGAAACTTGAGCCTTAAAATGAAGTTAAATTGTTCAATAAAGACTCTTGAAAAGCTTTAAGGACTTGCTTTGACTTACTTCTTAACTTCTAAGCTTGACTCTAACTTCGCTTGACTTTGATCTTAACTTTCTTGAATTGAATTATGGATTCAAGGAGTCAAGGATTCATGATTTGTGTTTAGAAAGACCTTATGATGTTTAGGGATGATTTTGGACAGACAAACTTAAGAAAAATTACGAAATTACATTCTGAAAACAGTGAAGTCCACGTCCTGTCCGCGACGCGGAGCAGATTTTTGTTCACAGAGGGGAACAAGTCTGCGACGCAGACTTGCTTCATGCAAGCTACCCGACTTTTCTCCTTCACGCTACCAACCCTAAACCCTCTTAACTTCAAAGATTCCTGCCCCAAACACTTAGAATCATAAACCCCTCAACACACAATAGATTTCAACTCAAAATCCAACCGGAAACATGTCCCAAATCAACAAGAACTCCAACACAATCACAACCAACAACTTCAACAAATACAGCCAACAACTTCAACAAACATAATCAATCTTTTCTAGGAATTAAAATGATTTTGGCGTGTGGCGGAAGGAACCAACCCAACACTATGATCTCACATACCTAGTAGGGATCACCTCCAACAATATCCACGACGATCTTTGATGAAACGTTGCTTGATCTTCTCTTTCTCCTCTTCTTTTAAAAGCCCTAACTCTCACTCTTTAAAATGGAACAAACTGATCTAAAATCAGTCTAACACTTTAACATAACCAAAATACCCTTAAAATTTTCGGACGGACTTCCCTGCCAACTGCCCAATTTCCAAAGGACATAACTCACTCATACGAACTAGAAATCGAGCAAACTCGGTGGCGTTGGAAAGATCATTCCACGAGATTCGCAAATATAACTGGAACTACTCCTAACTCATCCTGAGCTAGAAGTTATGACTTCTCAAAGTTGGCCAAAAACTCACCTTTTTGCCATAGCCAAATTTCCAAATTCTTTGCAAAAAATGAAAATTTCCAATTTTTAAGCCTCTTCATAGTTATTTCAAATTGCCGGATGTTACAATATCTCCCCCTTGGGAACATTCGTCCTCGAATGAGGTTACTCTTACTAGGCTAAGGGTGTAACATCAATTCAAACACCCAACAAGCAATCATGCAACAACAACAACAACAACATGCTCACTATAATTTAAAGAGCACTAATAAGGAAATTAATACCTTAATCAGCATTTCCTTCGGCTTCAAAGAGATATGGATATCTCTTCTTCATGTCCTCTTCGGCTTCCCAAGTAGCTCCCTCAACTAATTGGTTCCTCCACAGGACCTTGACTGATGCTACATCTTTCGTCCTCAACCTACGAACTTGGCGATCTAAAATCTGAACAGGAATCTCCTCATAAGATAGGCCATCCTTGATCCGAATACTTTCAGTCAATAGGATCAATGAAGGATCGCCTATGCACTTTTTCAACATGGAGATGTGAAATACCGGATGAACCGCTGCTAGTTCCTGTGGTAACTCCAACTCATAAGCAACATCGCCAATCCTCTTGGCTATGCAGTAAGGTCCAATATACCGGGGACTAAGTTTCTCCTTCTTACCAAACCTCATAACCCCTTTCATGGGCGAAACTTTCAAATATACCCAATCATCTACTTCAAACTCTAACACCCTTCTCCTAACATCGGTGTAGGATTTCTCACGACTCTGTGCCGTTTTCAACCTCTCTTGAATCACTTTCACCTTCTCCATAGATTGGTGAACTAAATCTGATCCTATCAACTGTGCTTCACCAACTTTAAACCATCCAAGAGGAGATCTACATCTTCTCCCATAAAGAGCTTCATATGGAGCCATCTGGATGCTAGAGTGATAACTGTTGTTGTAGGCAAACTCAATGAGAGGTAGGTGGTCATCCCAACTCCCTTTGAAATCGATCACACAAGCCCTCAACATATCTTCTAAAGTCTGAATAGTGCGCTCTACTTGCCCATCAGTCTGAGGATGAAAAGCAGTACTTAAGTTCACCTTTGAACCCAAGCCTTTCTGAAAAGATTTCCAGAGCTGTGCAGTAAACTGTGCACCTCTATCTGAAATAATAGAGACTGGGACTCCATGAAGTCTCACTATCTCTTGAATATAAATCTTGGCATAATCTTCTGCTGAATTGGTAGTCTTTACCGGTAGAAAATGGGCTGACTTTGTCATTCTGTCGACAATTACCCAAATAGAATCGTGCTGCCTACGAGGCCTTGGCAACCCTGTGATGAAATCCATATTGATCATCTCCCACTTCCATTCCGGAAGTTCTATCCTCTGAGCCAAACCACCGGGTCTTTGGTGTTCAACTTTCACTTGCTGGCAATTTGGACACTTAGCAACAAACTCTGCAATGTCCTTCTTCATGCCATTCCACCAATAAACTTCTCTCAAGTCACGATACATCTTGGTGGAACCCGGATGAATGGAATATCTGGAGCTATGAGCTTCCTCCATAATCCTCTCTTGGAGTCCATCTACCATAGGTACACACAATCTACCTTGATACCTCAAAACACCATCTCCCCCTTGTTCAAAAGTTAATACTCTTTGATTTTGAACATTTGCCTTCAACTCAAGCAAAATGGGATCTTGATCTTGTTTCTCTTTCACTTCTGACACTAGTGATGACTCGTCCCCGCCATACCTTTTTCTGTGGAATTTATAAATCTGACTCCTAGGCGTGCCAGTTTGTGCACATCTTTTGCTAACTTTCTCTCTTTCCTTCTTCAATATGGGCGGTGCTACCCATAGACAACCTGCTTAAAGAATCAGCAACAACATTAGCCTTACCTAGGTGATAAAGAATACTCAGGTCATAATCCTTGAGTAATTCTAACCACCTCCATTGTCTGAGATTAAGCTCTTTCTGAGTGAACACATATTGAAGACTCTTGTGATCAGTAAATACAAAAACATGCACACCATACAGGTAATGACGCCATATCTTCAAAGCGAAAACTACAACAACCAACTCTAAGTCATGGGTTGGGTAGTTCTTCTCGAGAACCTTCAACTGTCTGGAGGAAAAAGCTATAACCTTGCCATTCTGCATTAAGACACAACCCAAACCAACTCTAGATGCATCACAATACACCACAAAACCTTGAGTACCTTCTGGTAAAGTCAAAATTGGAGCAGTAATCAACCTCTTTTTCAATTCCTGAAAGCTCTCCTCACAAGCTTCAGACCATTGAAATTTCACTGTCTTCTGAGTCAACTTGGTCAACGGAGACGCAATAGACGAGAATCCCTCAACAAACCTTCTATAATAGCCAGCTAAACCCAAGAAACTCCTAATATCAGTTGGAGATGTGGGTCTAGGCCAATTCTGCAATACCTCAATTTTCCGAGTATCAACTTTAATTCCATCACCAGACACAACATGGCCTAGGAATGCCACAGACTCAAGCCAAAACTCACACTTAGAAAACTTGGCATACAACTCTTTATCTTTCAAAGTCTGAAGAACTATTCTGAGAGGACTAGCATGATCTTCTTCATTCCTTGAATAGATTAGTATGTCATCAATGAAGACGATAACAAACATATCTAAATAAGGTTTGAAGACTCTATTCATAAGGTCCATGAAAGCTGCCGGTGCATTTGTCAAACCAAAAGACATGACCAAAAACTCAAAATGACCGTATCTGATTCTGAAAGCTGTCTTTGGAATATCACATTCTCTTACTCTTAATTGATGATAACTTAATCTGAGGTCAATCATCGAAAAACAAGTGGCACCCTGAAGCTGATCGAAAAGATCATCAATCCTCAGAAGAGGGTACTTATTCTTGATGGTAACCTTATTCAACTGGCTGTAATCTATACACATCCTAAGGGAACCATCTTTCTTTCTCACAAACAAGACCGGAGCGCCCCAAGGTGAGACACTTGGTCGAATGAAACCCTTATCTAGGAGATCTTTCAACTGCTCTTTCAACTCTGCTGGTGCCATTCTATATGGCGGAATAGAGATAAGACGAGTATCTGGAATGAGATCTATGCCGAAATCTATTTCTCTCTCAGGAGGAATTCCGGGTAGATCATCAGGAAAAAATTCTGGAAACTCTCTTACTATAGGAACTGACTGAAAAGAAGGTATCTCAACACTAGAGTCATTAACTCGGACTAAGTGATAGATACAACCCTTCGAAACTAACTTTCTTGCCTTAAGGTATGAAATGAAACGACCCTTAGGCACTGCTGAACTACTACTTCACTCAAAGACTGGCTCATTCGGAAACTGAAACTTGACCACTCGAGTTCTACAATCTAATGATGCATAATAGGCATGAAGACAGTCCATACCTAAAATGACATCGAAATCTACCATGTCTAACTCAACCAAATTCGCCATGGTGCTCTTGTGATTGATAGAAACAGGACAATCACGATAAACTCTTTCTGCTAGAATAGACTCCCCAACAGGTGTAGAAACACAAAAGGGTACACAAAGTCTTTCAGGAAGAACTTCAAACTTATTTGAAACATAAGGAGTTACAAAAGATAAACTTGCTCCTGGGTCTAGCAAAGCATACACATCAAAAGCAAAGACTTTGATCATACCAGTGACAACATTTGAAGAGTTCTCTTGCTCATGGCGACTGGTGATTGCATAGAGGCGGTTTGCTCCTCCGCCGGTACTAGAAGTAGCTCCTCTAGGTGCCATCCTGTCTGGGGGAGCAACTGATGAAGATTGGGCCCTATTGCTCAGACCTCCACTACCTTACCTGTTCTTAGGGCACTCCTTCATGAAGTGACCCTCTTGCCCACACTTAAAACAACCGGTTTGGCCATCACTACATTTACCCGAGTGGGTTCTACCACATCTAGCACATGCAGGAATCAAGCTACCTCCTTGTGCCACACTACCCGAAGACTGTGCTGGCCTAGTCTTGAAGTCCTTCGAATTCTGACCATTATGTTCCCCTATGTATCTGGGTGCAGGTGCTCTAGCAGATGATGGATCAGGTCCCTTTTGCCTTTGTTGGAAGGACAGACGATTTGCATTCCCTTTCTGCTGCCCGAAATCATTACCGGTCTTAGTTCTCTTGTTTCTGAACTCTTCCCTGTCCCTCAGCTTTTCTTCCTTAACTAGCTGCACAAAGACCATCAACCTTGATATGTCCATGTCCCCGACAAGCATTGCAGCCCTGCCTTCTTTACTTGACAGACGAGATAGCCCAGCTACAAACAAACTCATTCTACTCTTTATGTCCGCAACCATCCCCGGAGCATAACGGGATAGTTGTGTGAACTTCAAACTGTACTCATGAACACTCAAAGAATCCTGCTTAAGTGTGAGGAACTCACGTACCTTAGCCTCTTTCAATTCTCGAGGAAAGAAACGCCCCAAGAAAGCTTCCTCAAAACAGGCCCAATTCGCAGGTGGTGCATTCTCAGCTCTGTTCCCTTTCCACTGGTCGAACCAAGTTCTAGCAACATTCTTTAGTTGATACGCATCTAGTTCAACTCGCTCAGTATCTGCCACATGCATCACATCGAAAATCTTCTTCAACTCCTCAATGAAGTTCTCTGGATCCTCAGTAATACTCGAACCCATGAAACTCGGAGGACTCATCCCCAAGAACTCACGAATCCTTGAAGTGTCAGCTCCTTCATGTCGAGCTCCCCTTTGCTGACCAATCTGATTAGTTACAGCTTGACTCAGAATTCTAATTGCCTCTCTGAACTCGGCATTAGAAACTTCCCCTTGATGTTACACTCCAGGTGCATAAGGTAACTCTTGCTCATCAACATAACGTCTAGGAAGACGCCCTCTGCCAACTCTTTGTGGAGGCATAATTATCTGAACACACGCGCAAGCACGGATTAGAAAGAAACTTTTTAGAGATCAACTCTAACGCACGAGATGAGTGTGAAAGAAATGAGAAATCTTCCTAAGTGTTGCAGCCTCCCAATTATAGATGTGGCGCGCTTCACACCGATAACTAGGATTCTACAGACACGGCTTCATAGACTCCCTAGGACTCTTGAACTCTGTGCTCAGATACCAAGTTTGTCACTCCCCAAGCCTACACCCTAGGCGGGACCGACACTCGAAGACCGTTGTTGGCCCTAAGTGAACCCTTGGCCTGGCTTTCTTAACTCAGCGGAAACCTAACTCAATAGAATAACTCCATGCCATGCAAAGACATAAAATAACTTAATTGATAAAATCTGGCCAAAAGGCAACTCGAGTCCCAAAATAGAATATTTACATATATACATAGATGAGAGACTCAAAACTAACTGACCGACTGTATATGAAGCCTCTACAATACTGAGATGGATGTTGGGACAGACCCCGCAACATCCTAATTAAAACAAAACTAGGAGAACAAAACAACCGAGTCCTCCGAAAAGCAAGAAGGCTCACCATTGACTCTAGAGTGCTCAACTGGATCAACGGCGTGCTGGATGCTGATCCGGGGTACCTGTGTCTGCATCGCCATAAGATGCAGGCCAACTGGCATCAGTACATTGAATGTACGAGTATGCGAGATGGAAGGCTAAACAACAACTCAAGCTTGGAAGGAAAACAAAGGAACTCTTACCTTGGCTCTGCTCGACTCATGAATAACCGAACTCAATATAAAGCGATAAGACACATGCAATATATATAAAGCTTGTAAAACAGTGTAAACAACTTAGTTCGTTAAAGATAAAACAATAACAAACTCAACTTTACTTATATAAAAGTAATATAACTTTAGTGGGAGATTCTTTAACCGACAACCATCATTATGAGCCCTGGTGATGATACAACGTTTTACCTCACGTTGCCCAAGGACCATCCTATACCTTGCCGTGATATAGGACCTTACTTTAACTTAGTGGATCAACTAGCTTAATCTTACGTGATCATCTAAAAAGAATGACCCGTTAATTCCCATGTTTGGCTACATGGTTCTTATGGAGAGTTGAGTTAATATGAACTCGCGTCCCCAATTCGGTGCTCAATACTACTCCCAAAATACTTTATCTCATCAGTGTGTTAAACACAACTTTCTTTAGTTTGAGATAATTGCTCAAAATCTAGCCCAAAGGCTCACTTGGAATCGATGTTCCACTTTATTGAAAACTAGCCCAAAGTCTCTTTTGGAATCATAGTTCCTCTCTTACTCAAATGTAAAAACATTTAAAAACTTCTTCGGGAATACATAGTTCCCTAATAACTTGCGAAAAGAACTCAACTCTTTACTCTTGGCTTAACTTGAAACTCAATACTCTTTACTTGACTTGAAACTTGAGCCTTAAAATGAAGTTAAAACGTTCAATAAAGACTCTTGAAAAGCTTTAAGGACTTGCTTTGACTTACTTCTAAACTTCTAAGCTTGACTCTAACTTCGCTTGACTTTGATCTTAACTTTCTTGAATTGAATTATGGATTCAAGGAGTCAAGGATTCATGATTTGTGTTTAGAAAGACCTTATGATGTTTAGGGATGATTTAGGACAGCCAAACTTAAGAAATATTACGGAATTACATTCTGAAAACAGTGAAGTCCGCGTCCTGTCCGCGACGCGGAGCAGATTTTTGTTCACAGAGGGAACAAGTCTGCGACGCAAACTTGCTTTATGCAAGCTGCCCGACTTTTCTCCTTTACGCTACCAACCCTAAACCCTCTTAACTTCAAAGATTCTAGCCCCAAACACTTAGAATCATAAACCCCTCAACACACAATAGATTTCAACTCAAAATCCCAACCGGAAACATGTCCTAAATCAACAAGAACTCCAACACAATCACAACCAACAACTTCAACAAATACAACCAACAACTTCAACAAACATAATCAATCTTTTGTCGGAATTAAAATGATTTTGGCGTGTGGGGGAAGGAACCAACCCAACACTATGATCTCACATACCTAGTAGGGATCACCCCCGACGATATCCACGACGATCTTTGACGAAACCTTGCTTGATCTTCTCTTTCTCCTCTTCTTCTCCTCTTCTCTCAAAAGCCCTAACTCTCACTCTTTAAAATGGAACAAACTGATCTAAAATCAGTCTAACACTTTAACATAAACAAAACAATTGATTAGGGAAAAGACCAAAATACCCTTAAAATTTCCGGACGGACTTCCCTGCCAGCTGCCCAACTTCCAAAGGGCATAACTCACTCATACGAACTCGAAATCGAGCAAACTCGGTGGCGTTGGAAATATCATTCCACGAGATTCGCAAACATAACTGGAACTACTCCTAACTCATCCTGAGCTAGAAGTTATGACTTCTCAAAGTTGGCCAAAAACTCACCTTTTTCCCATACTTAGCCAAATTTCCAAATTTCCAAATTCTTTCCAAAAAATGAAAATTTCCAATTTTTAAGCCTCTTCATATTTATTTCAAATTGCCGGATGTTACACCTACATAGGGACGTTATTAACAGATTACGAGTCCTGACAAGGAAAGATTACACCCACTGAATAAGTCAAGCACTCAAAATTATGCCTACATGTTCACCAATGATAACAAACCTATTGTACTACTCCTAAGCTTTAAGAAAACATCTTGAACAAAGGGAATATCCTTAACATACCTTTTCCAATGAATTCCAGTGGCCTATCGACTTTTACTCAAAACCCCTCTCGATACTACAACAAAGAAGCACCACAATCAACAGACAAGAATGGAAACTACTGTGATAATCCAACAAAAGATATGTATTACTGTCACAACTAACTATTTGCGGCTTACAAAGGCTAGAAGCAATGAAAGGAGGGTCTTACCTTGAACTTAAGCTCGAAGTAAAGCTCAAAACCTCAAAACATAGTAAAAACCCCGCCTGCTACAACCACCATGGAGGTACTCCTCACAATCCACAAAGAAAACTATACCAAAATGATGAGCTCGCGTCATTGAGCAACTTTCCTGAAGCTTGCAAGGTGAAATCACTAAGACCTAAAGAGTATTTTATAGATTTTGGGAGAATTGTTTCTGTATTTTGGGCTGCTGGAACGTGAAAATGAAGGTGGTCGATTAAACAAAGTTCCCATCGACCTTGGCCCACCTCACGTGCATGCGAAAATGCAAATATCTCTCTATTTTGAAGTCATATGAACAAACGATCTGATGTGTTGGAAACTACACTCATAGAATTTTGATATGATAGTTTAAGGGCCCCATAATGCTTTGTATATTGGGAGAAAATCATGGGTACATATGACCCAAATTTCAGAGAAAACATTAAAAGAAACTTACGATAACTTTCGCCAACTTTTATTTCACAACTCACTTAACTTCAAAACATGAGATATGACCCTAGAACACAAAAAATATGAAATACTAAATCATTATTAATTTATTAATCACTCCTTCCATGAAGGTGTAGGTTAATACTAAATCTTTACCAGTTAGTTCCTTCTACAACCATTAAATATATTGTCAATTTTCAATATAAATCATAGAATAACATAAGACTAATGATGATTAATACTAAAAAAAATAAAGAATTACTTACATGTCTTCTTTTGTACTCTGTAAATGCAACTGATCCTCCGGTATGTAAGGAAGGACCTTCTCCGTTAGTAGATGATAATCTTTTCATTTCTTTGATTACTGATATTTTCTTAAAACTGTTAGAGTTCCAATATTGCATCAAACCGTCCCAATGAACTTAAGCAATCCACTTTAGTATTTTCTTTGTTCTTGAAAATGTTTTCTTCGCTTTCCCAAAGCTGTCACTCAATCTTTCACTACTTACCCGGTTAAAAGTTTTTCGAACAAGTACTTTATCTTCACCAGAAAAAGAATAATCTTCTGCAAATATAAATTAAATAATCAATTTAGTACTGTTGTTGAGATGCACAATCAAGTTAAAAAGAATAACTGGTTATCAAGAAGGCCAACCTTGGAAACTTAGGAGACATTGTGTAAACCGAGAAGTGCAGGAGGCTTTAATATAATTGAGTGTCAAGTGTGTAACAAGGCTGCTAAGCTTCTATGGGTTGTATCCTTAAAAAATAATAACCCAAAAGAAACTTACCTTTTTTATGTCGAAATTCCAGAATGTGATCTGGAAGAGTTTGATAACTACAAAGAAATAGTACTGAAACACCAATACATTCCATGAATAACATTATAGGAAAGATTAGCTACGGTAGATAAACCACTAGATTGTGTGCTATGTAACACAAGAGAAGTGGAATCTTTCATACATCTATTCATTAACTGTAGTTAAGCAATAAAGTTGTGGAAGAAACTAATGGATTGGCTGGAAATACAGAGACAAATACTAAACTGGAAGGCTGATATCTAATGGTTGTCGTACATTATGAAATAAAGGAAATCTGAATCATAGGTACTAGAATCGTTGTTTAATGCTTGCATATATCATGATTTGACTTACAAAAATGATAGAGGACTTGAACAGCACCAACAAGAAAAAAAGCATTAAGCTCGAAAAATCATCCTCCAACTCCACACAAAAAGACAACATCAGGCCAAATAGAGGAATCTCCTTTAAAGACTAAACAATTTTCTAGTTAACAAGTATGCTACAAGATTCATGTATCGATTAGTGTCTTCTCACATGCACACATGTATATTTTATTTATTTTAGAATTTACTAATGCGAAAAATCTGACGCTTAAGTTAAATTCTCAAATTCTTGTTCAGGTATAGGTACCTCAAAATCATTGAACCATTTGTCTCGAACATGCTTTGGAACTTTGCTCTAACAATGCCATGGTCCGGAAAAGCTTTTCTTAAAGGCTAACACCACATCTCGAACAACCTCATGTGGGAAGAATCTGCAAAATAATTAATGCAATACTTTATGAGAAGATTATTAACTGAAAACATATTTAGCCATTAGTTATATAATTTTATTTTACTCACGTATCTCAATTTACTTTCAAGGACATCATGCCACCAAGTGTATCTTGTCTGTGGGTTACTACTTTCAAAAGATGCGAGCGTTTGTTCAGGAGAAACGTCTTGAGTTGGAGTTTCTTGTTGAGCACCAACATTCTGAGAAAAAGGTGTTTGTTGACATCCGACATCCAAAGAAGTATGAGCTTCTTGTTGACCACCAACATTTTCCGGACTAGCTATTTGTTGATCATTGACATCTTGAGGTGTATGTATAATATGTTGAGAACTACTTTCACGTGATGAGACAATACATTGGTTTAAACCAACCTGTTGATATGTGGGAATTGACGGTTCACTAACATCATTATGAGAAGTGTCTGGTGGCTGCTTGCAGCCTCCTCCTCCTTTGTTAGTTATGCCTCCATGGCCTCCCCAACTACATTTTATTCCTCTTCCCCTTACCATATTTCCTGATCAAAATCTAACTAGAACTATAGAATAATACTCGAGCACCAACTAAAAAATTTGCAACATTTCATGCTATAAAATGATAAATGTAGAGAAAACAATGAAGCTCTTTTGCATTTAATATTCACTGATATAACAAAAGCAAACAAGATAGATCGATTCACCCATTTAGACGAAGAATCAATAAGAAAATGTACTCCTTCAATGATAGTAGTATACTTTGTTGCAGCAAGGGTAGAGTTTTCTTTTAGTCAATGAAAGAGAACTAAAGTCCTGCATGGTCGAAGTGTTACATCAAATTCTTGACACATAAAATTGGTGAGATTAAGACTCTACGACAGTATTCTGCAAACATTTTCTACTATGGAGACTACACTTTATCCACACTTCTCCATATGCATATCATAAAAAATCTCCAGCTCTTCCTCTACTCCTTATATAAATTGCATATATAAAACGGTAATAAGTTACTGGAAACATACTAAAGTAATTTCACTAACTCAACTAGTTTAGGGAAAAGTACCTATTATGACTAAGTGAATATGAGAAAGTTTCCAGCAGTCAAATATTGTACTAAAAAGTAAGATAGAAACTTGAATTGTTGGCTGCTAGGCAATATCAAAAACTTTCACTCAACAAAGTCACTCTTAGTAGATGGCATCACTAAAAAATAAATGCATTTAAAAGAGTGCTAAATAACCAATTTAATAGATTGATGAATTAACTTCGAAAAAGTAATACTTTGGTTTTCATAAATGACATCAAGCAGCAGAAATTAGTAGCAATAGTAATCAAAGAATACACTCTAGAAAAGAAATAACAGTAAAAAGTAATTATTATTCACTCTCATCAGTTTCAAAGTTTTCATCACTTTGTTCATCTCCTTCATCTTCTGAGAGTTCAAAATCAGATTCTTCTATCTCTTGATCACTTTCAATAGCATTAATATCATGATCTCAATCAGTTTTAGCAATCTCATTTTCAACACCATGTATTTTCAGTTCACCATTTTCATGACGTAAGCTATCAAGATCATCAGTGATAGTTGGGAGTATCGAGGGTAAATTGTCATCTTCTTGGTATGGGATATTTGGGGAATCAATTTGATTTCTAGCTTTTATTTTACACACTTCACACTAGTCAATACTATCTTTCTTTTGACTTGGATATTCTGCAAAAATAGACTTATTGCGCTTGTTCAGCCAACACAAAAGGTTCATAGGCATAACTCCAGAACCTTTTTATGATTGATATCAATTAACTCATACTGGTTATGAACCTTACACCCTTAACCCATTATTGGATCAAACAAATCAAATTTGAACAACATGAGAGTGGTTCTTTTCTTTGTTGGATCGGAATATTCTAGTTGTATCACCTCACCGAGCAATCCATAATAGTCACTTTCATAGTCATTCCAAGTTGTCTCTTTTATGCACACACCACTATTCATAGTTGATTTGTTAGAGTCATAACTTAGTTTGTTGAACCTATAGCCATTTGTAATATATTGAGGCCAAGTTTGCACCCACTTATAAGGACTAGAAGCCAAGTCTTTTAACCCGCTCATCATTTATATTGTTAGCTGGATTGAGAACCTAACAAATACACAAAATAAACCAATGATCGGTACAGTTATGTATAAATTTTAACTTGATATAGATAAAAATAAGAGCTTCTTCATACTATTGTATTTTATTCACATAAGTTTTGAACTAGTTGGCAAATCCACTATTCGTCTCTTTACCAATTTCCTCGAGGCTGATAATTTCTAAATTTCTTTTCAATTCTGCTTCAAAGATACTATAGTAGTAGTAAGATTTTTTTTGTTAAATTAGCCATTCATGTAGTACATATATATTATATAGGTAAAATCTATAAACTTATGAGATGAACTGTTGAATCTCCACACAATTCAACAAAACATATATTCTTGCCACATCCCAATCCTTATCGGACAAATAACGACCATTCATCTCCCCATTTGGACGTCCTAGATGTAAAAAGATGGATAGACAACCATCAGGTGCATCAACTTTACCTCCATCATCATTTTGAGTACCTTTGTTCAGTGTAGTTTGCACATTAGGCTGGAAATAATGGGAACTAAATGTTGAAATTTCTTTAATGATATAAGCTTCACATATTGATCCCTCGACACGATATCTATTTTTCACCATCTTCTTTGAAGAGTGAATCTCTTTGCATATATATATATATATAGTGTGTGTGTGTGTGTGATGTTAGGTAATATAATTAATTATCTAATCAATGATATAATTAAATTTTTACCGCTCAGAAAAGTACATCCATCGAAAATGGACTGGGCTTCCAGCTATTGCTTCATATGGTAAATGAATTGGCAAATGTTCCATGGGATCAAAGAAACCAGGAGGAAGTATTTTATCTAGCTTGCAAATTGTAACCTTTATGCTTTCTTCAAGCTTCTGGAGATCTTCTACTTTTAACACGTTTGCGCATAAACCCTTAATAAATAAACTTAACTCTGTTAAGGCATTCCAAATTGGCTCTGGCAAAAGATCTCGAAATGCAATTAGTAGCAACCTTTCTAGAAATACATGACAATCATGACTCTTCATCCTTGATAATATACAATTTTCCATGTCTACACATCTAGATAAATTGGAAGCATAACCATCTGCAAACCTTAAGCTTCTCAACCATTCACATATCAACTGTCTTCGTTCTTTTGTCAATGAATAGGCTGCCTTTGGCTTTAAAAATTTTCCTTAATTCTCCATCAATTCAAGCTCTGGACGATTGCAATAGTTTTGCACATCCCTTCTAGCTTTTAAATTATCTTTTATTTTATCCATTATTGTGTTGAATATATTATAAACACATTTTCCTCAATATACATCACATCAAGATTATGCCGAATCATATTTGTACTTCATTATGACAATTCCCAAAAATTGCTTTGTTTTGTCCAATTATGTTGGTCCCCAAACCCTGAGAACTTATCCAAGGCGTGGTGATCACAAGCTTTTGGTAAGGTACAAACTTTGTTCCAAACTTCTTCACCAGAGAACCTAAGAGGAGGAGTAGTGTTCTCAACCCTTCCTTTCAAAAATGAATTTATATTATATCCCGTCGAAATGAATGACCCGTAAGCAAAAATTGACCATGGAAATAAAAAAATCAACATTTTCTCCCATCTTTTAAGTAAAATACCTTGCCTTTTCCCATACAACAAGGGCATGCCAATAGACCAAGTATGCTCCAACCAGACAACATTTCATAAGCTGGAAAATCATTGATAGTCCGCATAAGTGCAGCTCGCATTTGAAAATTCTATTTCTTATGAGAATCATAAGTCTCAGCCCCGTCAACCCATAATTGCTTTAACTCATCTATAAGAGGTTCTAAGTATACATCTATATTCTTTCCAGGGATCTTTCGACCAGGAATGTGAAGACTTAAGAACATATAAGGACTAGTCATGCACATTTCAGGTGGCAGATTGTACGGTGTAATGATTACTGACCAACAATAATAAGGATGGGTCATCTCCCCATAAGGACTAAATCCATTAGCTGCAAGTCCAAGCCTTATATTTTGAGGCTCACTTGCAAAGTTAGGATGACACTAATAAAACTTTTTACATGCCTCCCCATCACTTGGATGACTCATTATGCCAGATTCTCGACGATATTTCCATTGCCATGTAATATGTTAAGCTGTCTTTGTTGACATATATGATCTTTACAACCTTGGAGTTATAGGAAAGCAACACAGTATTTTATATTGAACATATTTTTGCCTTTCATTGCCTCTTCTCTTAGGCTTGTAGCATGGTTTATCACACTTTGTACAATTTCCTTTGTCTTTATTATCCTTGTAATATAGGATACAACCTGTCTGGCATACATCTATCTTTTTATATCCTAGGCTAAGTTTTGCAACCATTTATTTAGTCCTATAGTAATCATCAGGTAATTTTGATCTTCAGGTAAGAGCTCCTTCAAAAATAGCAAAATTGGATTATAGCAATTGTCACTCATGTTAAATTCAGACTTAATGTTCAACAACCTGCACACTGATAGGGGAGAATGGGTCAGACATCCATCGAACAATGGCTCTTCAGCAACTTTCAACATTTCAAAAAACTCTTGAACATTTTGATTAGGAGGTTCTTCTTCATCAACATCCATATCAAATACATCACTGTCTAAGTTGAAACTAGGACCAGCTGCATCTAAGACCATAGTACAATATGGATTTATCGGTGTTCTATTAGCACATAATTCATCACATGTATTGGTACTAGTTTGAGGCCTATAAATTGGTACAAAAGATTCACATGTGATTCCCATTGATGATAGTTCGGCATGGACCCATGTTTGTATAAATGTGATCTAATATCATGAGGTTCAAGAAATCCACTACTGTTTTTACATTTTGAACAAGGGCCTTCCATTAGAAACTAAATCAGGTTGCATTAATGTAAACTCTATAAATCCACGCACACCTTCTATAAACTTAGCAGTGATTGTTATTCGACTTGGCACTAGTCTCTTATACATCCACATACGATCAACTCTAATGGAACTCATGCTTTCTATCTAAAAAAAACAATGATAAAAGACTTTTTAGTACTAAATAATTTATTAATTAGCTAGTAATCAAGTAAATGAAATTCAAATTTAAACAGGTTTGACCATTCCATAAGTATCTAATCTAAGAAGGGTTCAATATCACCATATAACTAAGAGAAAAAGTTGTATTTTCTAATACAAACATAAATTACCCTTCCAATTAGTCTAGTCCAAATTTTTTTTGTGATTTCTAATTAGGGATGAAAAAATAATATAGAAGCACGTGCATTATACATACTAACACTATTTAGTCACCCAAAGTCCAATACAAAATCAGTCACTTCCTACCTCATCAGCATCAAACAATTTTGGTTCATCAATTTTAGCATGTAAAGCTCTAGTTTGTGGAATTCAAGTATAGTTATTCCTATCAATTACTCAAGTCAAACAAGATACAACCCTGAAAATCAGTATTAATAAAATGATCAAGAAATTCATTATAAATACGATAAAAATTAGTCATTTATTTGTGAAGCTTCCCCTCTCATTAAAAAGAAGGAATTTTATCGAAAAAAACTTATTTGCAATTCTTTTATGAAGGTAAGAGTCAAAGTTTTGTATACAACAAACTAGAACAGGACATTAACTACATAAGGTCAAACATGAAACTAACACAAATTTCAAAGAAGCAACATCTAAAACTGAAACAGTCACCAAAAATTGAAGCAAAAGTTCAAGAAAGCAACTTGTGAAGCTAAAAAAGTGTCACGACCCAAAACGAGTAAGTACGTAATCAGTCAACAATATCAAGATCGCACATGAGGACTCATGCCTCCAAACCAAGCTATTTTGGGAATTGAGTTCTTTGAGATTGAGTACATTCGGTTAATTCAATATGTTTTCCTCTTTAATAGTACCGTGTCGGAACGTGACACCCTGATCCAATAATACCGTGTCGAAACGTGACACTTCGATCCAATAATACTGTGTCGGAACGTGACACCCCGATCCAATAATACCATGCCGGTTGGTGGAATCCGATCCAATATATCGTTAATTTATCATTTATTATCACCACTTTTCACGTCATTAACAATATTTTATCAAGCCTTCTTAATTCAAGGCATCACTTCGATAGAGAGGGTTCAAGATTATAAATTCCACGGTCTCAGAATTTCAGACCAATCACAAACCACACAACCAAGCTACACAACCACACAATCAAGTACATAAAAGAACTTTACAATATCACTCAATGCATATCAATATCTATTAAGAGTCTATCTATCAAATAGAATAAACCATAACCTACCTCCACCGAAGAATCGAAATCAAGCAAGCTAAATCCACAATGCTTTTCCTTTCCTCAATGCCTCGAACATTTCCAATCGATCATATATGCATAATTTGTAAGTTAACGAGTCTATAGACACCCATATTACTATATGTCTAGTCTAGACCCAAAAATTTACCCAATTCTATAATCAATTTTCCTAAAGTTCAAGCCTAAGAGTAAATCTTAATTCTTCTAATTTACTTTTTATGGAATTCATATAATATTACAACTAATATTTAATCACCTATTCAATATGTTAAAACCTGAATCCTAACCAAGTACTAAAATTACATGTCCAATAGCATCGATGACATTCTCTTTTCTGCAATTCTATGCAATATATACAACATATGATTTGTAATAACTAATTAAGTCAAACAACCAATCACTACATGGGTATTAAAAGGTCATATAATAATGTCCAGAACTCACGTGAATGGCCAACAAGTTTCAACCCAATTTTTTTTTTATAACATCAACAAATAAAACCAAACCTATATTCGCTAATTACTGTGCGACGTGTGTAACTTAGAGTTTCTCCTATACCAACGTATAATAATAATTATTATTATTAATAATAACATGAACAAGGGTTGGGATATTTGGACGAGAACTTTTACCTGAAGGATTTGCAGGCTTGCACGCGGCCGCTCTTTGTTACTTTCTTTCGTAACCGAGCTCTATTTTATCTTCGTTTCTTCCGCCACTAATTTACTACCCTAATATTATGTGAATAATTATAAAAAATGGTAAAAGTTACTCACTATTAATTTTAATGTTATTTTCTTTAATCACCAACTAAATAAATTATTACAATTACTCCATTAATTATGTAGTTGTAGTTACGAATAGTTCAAAATACCCATTTAAAATCTATCGAAAGAGTCTTTTATGCAATAAAAAGTTCTAGTACTCAAAACGACCAAATGGGTCGTTACATTAGATACCAATTTACCCATCGTTCGTCCTCGAACGATCAAAAGAAGGTGAGGGTAAGAAAGGGTAGTTGTCTCAACAATTCCTTCAAAATATCATTACCGGTCTCATATCAAAAGTATCAAACCAACCAATTGGAGATCTACACCTCCTCCCCTACAATGCCTCAAATGGGACCATCTCAACACTCTAATGATAAATGTTGTTGTATGTAAACTCAACTAACAACAAAATTATTCTCAAGTGGATTCTTCAACTGACCGATTCTCCAACTAGACCTTGACACAACCATCAGGACAAATATTATCTAACATAACCATGATAAAATCCTTAATCAATATTGGCTACAATGAGAAGTGAACCTGAACCAGCTACCACACACTCATAATGCACAAATCATCATAGATCTTATCAAAATTACATCCTCACAACATAATATTTCCTCGAGCTTAAACTATAAAAATATGATCTTGAGACATCAAGTAATCATCAAGGAGAATCGAACTCATCTGATCCAAAGATGGAAATGATCAAGTACCCACTATCGGTGATACACCCAAGCATACAAAACCTCTAACAACACTGTCGAAATGCTAGATTAGTAGTATTATAGACAAACCTTAAGAATGACAAAACTAGACCCAATGATCCTCACATTCAATCACACATAGCCAAAACATGATGATGAGATAAATCTTAAGTTTATCGAACAACTGTAAATTTTCATGGTAGCTCTCCTATAAATTCTCATAAGCAAAGTTGTGCGTGTAGAATCACTAGTATACTTCAACTATCCCAAACAACACCAAATCTTTCCTAACTGAAATGAACAAGTCTAACCAAGGATGCCACCTTACCAGGAGGACAATCACATGATCGGTACATCCGATCCACTACTAGAGACTCACCCATAGAAGCGAAAACACACAGATGTAGAAAGTGAATCATACTCTAAACCACGCCCAGAATGAAGTAGTTGGTCACATAAGAATGTACATAACCAAGGTCGAATAACTCTAGATACTCCTTCCATAGTGCCCATATCAAACATTTTCATTCATCTGACTCTATCTCTTTGATTTTCTAGCTATCGACAATCACCAATTTAGTCCCTATTATAATTGCACACATACTTGGTTTATCGAACCCCACTCCACTGAAGTCAACACTCTTAATACTAACAAAACATCATAACCTCATCGATCATCTACCTTACTCCCAAACCATCATTAGTATCAAAGTATTCTTATCAAATACATGTTCAAACTATGGCTATCTCTCTTTCTATTTAAGCATTTCATGACAAATACGAGTCCCAAACAAGGCTAATAACACTAATTTCAAATTTGTTAGTACATTTCCATCG
Source organism: Solanum lignicaule (assembly GCA_029582545.1). Classification (NCBI taxonomy): domain Eukaryota; kingdom Viridiplantae; phylum Streptophyta; class Magnoliopsida; order Solanales; family Solanaceae; genus Solanum; species Solanum lignicaule. The sequence continues at coordinate 20,537 of JAJOOF010000759.1, forward strand.
AGATAAAACTATTAAATCACACCCAAAGTCAACTTCACACCACTTCCACATACCATGCTTTAGCTACCATTCTAAACCATCACATACCTCATACCAACACTTAGGGAAATTCTTGGTCACTCAAATATTATGTATACTATAAGCTCATAACCTCTATTCACCATCGAATGTCTATGTAACGCATCATAACATTCTATGTAGTCCCATCAATAGAGTAGTATTAATCTAACTCTAAATTCTTAATAACCATGCAGAATTATATCTCACCTTGTAGATCATTCTTAAGTCATCTATCATAATTTGAGCAATCTAACCCCACGTAAAACTCTAAATTTTCCACACCTCACTGTTTGTCACCCAAACCAAAACTCAATCTTTATAAAAGTCGTTGATAAACTCCTAGTAAGTCTGTAACAAACTAGTTCACATCTCACAGTCATATCTAAACTCATAGGAAAAAATCAATACAACCTTCAACTATACCCCAAGGGTTTATACGAGAGGTCTTATTCCTTCACTTTTCTCAAATTCTTCCCATGGTGCAAAATTTTAAATATCTCGACCCTTCAATATATCAGACTTTTGTTTCTCTAACTCGCTTACCGATCTCATCCTTTTACCAACAATCCATGACGTTTTACTTCACACTCTAAATCAAAACTCTGAGGGAAACCCTTCCTTAGATCCTTTGACAATCAAAAGTAACAAACTTTATGATCCAAAACATGCTTAAGTTCTTTCACATGCTCAATATCGATGCAATATATCAATCATTTCTTATCTTACCAATCCATAGCTTGACAAAACATATCACCATAAATGTAGACGTATAGTGAAAAAATAATTGAATTGTAAATTCAAATGTGTAACTCAATCCTCTTGTCTATCAACATTAGCTCATACCTTGAAGATTTTTAGGAATTCATGTATCTTAGCTTATCATTGATCAGCTCTTCATAGATCTTACCATATTCTTTGCTAAAAATTCAATAGTACTCATTACTTAACTCAAAACCAAAAAAAGAACTTATCATCACACTCCAGTTGAACGTATGTACACTCTTTTCTCAAGTCTTTTCCAATCTTTTTAACCAATATGATGAACACGTGACACTATTACCATAACCAGAGCAAAACAAATTAAATCACGCGTCTCTGAATCCAATTCTCAACTCCTCTCAAGATACCTCTTTACCCTTTGCAATTAGAGAAAAATATTTTTGCTCTCACCTATTTCTGAAGGTTACCCTACATTCCATTAATTATTATTTATTTATTTATTATGACTCTTGCTCCTTTAAATTCTATTCGAGCGGTTCCCCAACATCTCTCAAAACTTTTCATACAACCACGTTATTCACTGAATAGTAGAAAATCACAACCTTAGATACTCACAAGTCATTATTATCATACAAAATTTGTTTAACCAACAATTTGTATTCTATAGTTGCATCTCAATCACAATCCATCACTAACTCGTATTACCATCATGCTCAGCAAGCCCTTGTCATCACCACAAAGTGAACCTTTTCCTCGACCTGACACCTTAAACTCAGGTAGACCAATCAAATTCAAGGGACTAACCCAATTTTATACGCACTTTCTTACTAAAATCTTCAATTTCCTTCACCCAAGAATACTCAATGGGACTTTCTTTATCCATAAGCTTGTCATTCCGGTATCAATCCACTCCCTTGAAGCTTAAGATAAAATCATCAGCCCTCATTTAAAATCCTCAAGATACACTTTACAACCTAAATGCCCTAAGATCCTACCAAATATCCACCACTAAAATCTTTCTTAAAAATGATGCTTAACCCAAGCGTCCATAGTAACAAACTAGTTGGTTTCTCAAATGTGAATGCAACACCGAATCTTATTATCTGACCATGTCATACAACTGGTAACTCCTTAAGTAGGTAGTATTCTTATTTGACAATCGAAGTATTCGTTTCCACATAACCCTAGTACTACCACACCGTGAAAGTCCGTTAGATACCTCACTAGAACACATCATACCTATCGATAAGATCGTACCCAAATATCCCACACATTTCTACCCCTTGAATAGCTGCAAAACATTATCAAATTTGTTCTGTCTTTAGACCAAGCAATTTGCATTCTTTCCTATATCAGGTCGATAACAAAAGTAACACACTTCATAAATCTAACGAAGTAAGCATTGGTACTATTGTAGTAGTCGTATCATGACCCTCTTTAATATACAATCAATCCATGGAATCGTAGTAAAGATTCTAACCTCAATTGGCGCAACCTAATTTCATCATTCGCTGAACAACCCATACATGTTATGAAAACTCTACTAACTGTATTTTCTAAATTAATGATATTCATTTTCTAGCTGTCCCTTACGAAACTTCTTGCATGTTGTCACATATCTAGATAAAGTGTACAAAATTTGACCTCATAGGCTGCAACACATATCTTCCGTTTCTCTATATTCAGGAAACCATCTCTCCTCCTATCGCTCAAAGTTTGGGGTATATAATTGGATAAAAAAAAGCTAGAAAATGTTGCCTTAAGTCATAGGTAGTGCCTTTACTAATCGGCACTCAACATGAGACTATCACCACATTTTCCGTCTCCCCGAAACTAATATGTCACAAACTCAACACTAAGCCTCTCCACTATATTTATTTTATGAAGCAACTCAAAAAAATCAACAATGAAAGCATAAGCATCTTCATAATCAATACCCATGAAGAATGAGGGTTTCAACTTTATGAACTTATTAAAAAACACATGTTGATCACTAGTCATTACAAGCCCTGTAGTCAATCGAGAAAATATACCTATTTCCAAGGACACATTTTTTTTTCTTTCTAGTGTTGCTATTTCAACTTCTAATACTCTAGTACTAACCATATGTGAAATAGAGTGAAGAAGTTCAGATACCAATTTGTATCTCCTAGATACCAATTGGATTCAAGTAGTAGCACGAAAGAAAGAAGGAATGAAGTTTTCCTAAAATCCTATAGCCTCTTGAAGAAAAGTAATGGCGTCCCCATACCGTTCCGCAAGACTCTACTAGATTTGTCCTTGTGTTTTGAGATCATCGAACCTAACGCTCTTGATACCAAGTTTGTCACGACCCAAAATGAGTCATGAGTGACACCCACACTTAACCTCCTAGGTGGGTGAACTAAGGAATCGAAACCCCAACATATATTAATCATTCAACTTACAAAATACTAACCATAATGCGGAAGCTTAAATCTTATTAGTGTAAGAAACACAAATTCATTAAAGTCTACTATATGTCATTCCCAAAACCTGAAAGTCATCACATCAAGGACATCCAATCTTCAAATACTAAGTCTAAGAATATTAAAGACACCAAAATAAATGAATAAAATAGTTTATGTCCGAAAACTAAGGACATCATGACATGACCAAGAGAATTCAACATGAGCTAGAATGAATAACTCACCCAGGAACCTGATGTGCTGGAGACTGACTAGAGCTGAGGGCGAGTCGAAGTCACTGGTACACTTGCTGCACTCCACAAAAAGAAAACAAAGGAAAACATAAGTTGGCTCAGTACAGGGCAACATGTACTGAGTAGATATCATCGGCCAACCCAAAATAGAAACTAATATGTAATGAATAATAGTATAAAATCAACTATGACATAGCAGGTGGAAAGCAACAACACTAAAGTACGTAATCAGTCAACAATATCAAGATCACACATGAGGACTCATGCCTCTAAACAAAGCTATTTTGGGAATTGAGTTCTTTGAGATTGAGTACATTCAGTTAATTCAATATGTTTTCCTCATTAATGTTACTGTGTCGGAACGTGACACCCTGATCTAATAATACCGTGTCGAAACATGACACTTCGATCCAATAATACTGTGTCGGAACGTGACACCCCGATCCAATAATACCATGCCGGCTCGTGGAATCCGATCCACTATATCGTTAATTTATCATTTATTATCACCACTTTCCACGTCATTAACAATATTTTATCAAGCCTTCTTAATTCAAGGCATCATTCGATAGAGAGGGTTCAAGATTATAAATTCCACGGTCTCAGGATTTCAAACCAATCACAAACCACACAACCAAGCTACACAACCACACAATCAAGTACATAGAGAACTTCGCAATATCACTCAATGCATATCAATCACTATTAAGAGTTTATCTATCAAATAGAATAAACCATAACTTACCTCCACCGAAGAATCGAAATCAAGCAAGCTAAATCCACAATGCTTTTCCTTTCCTCAATGCCTCGAACGTTTCCAATCTATCATATATGCATAATTTGTTAGTTAACGAGTCTATAGACACCCATATTACTATATGTCTAGTCTAGACCCAAAAAATTACCCAATTCTATAATGAATTTTCCTTAAGTTCAAGCATAAGGGTAAATCTTAATTCCTCCAATTTGCATAATTTTTATGAAATTCATATAATATTACAACTAATATTTAATCACCTATCTCAATATGTTAAAACTTGAATCATAACGAACTACTAAAATTACATGTCCAATAGCATCGATGACATTCTCTTTTCTGCAATTCTATGCAATATATACAACATATGATTTGTAATAACTAATTAAGTCAAACAACCAATCACTACATGGGTATTAAAAGGTCATATAATAATGTCCAGAACTCACGTGAATGGCCAACAAGTTTCAACCCAAATTTTTTTTATAACATCAACAAATAAAACCAAACCTATATTCGCTAATCACTGTGCGACGTGTGTAACTTAGAGTTTCTCCTATACCAACATATAATAATAATAATTATTATTATAATAATAACATGAACAAAGGTTGGGATATTTGGACGAGAACTTTTACCTGAAGGATTTGCAGGCTTGCACGCAGCCGCTCTTTGTTACTTTCTTTCGTAACCGAGCTCTATTTTATCTTCGTTTCTTCCGCCACTTATTACTACCCTAATATTATATGAATAATTATAAAAAATGGTAAAAGTGACTCACTATTAATTTTAATGTTATTTTCTTTAATCACCAACTAAATAAATTATTACAACTACTCTATTAATTCTATAATTGTAGTTACGAATAGTCCAAAATACCATTTAAAATCTATCGAAAGAGTCTTTTATACAATAAAAAGCTCTAGTACTCAAAACGACCAAATTAGTCGTTACAAAGAGTCACCTCGAGAAGAGGATGATGCTTGCTCCAGATCTTTAAGGAAATGTTGAACACAATAAGAAATTGGATTACATAAACAGAGGTGTACCAAGCCAACTTGTGACTTTCTCATTGGCTTGTCTTCGATTTGGCGGCATACATAGAAAATCCCAAAATTATTCCAACTTATTTCTGACGAACAAAATAACAAGTTTCAATCTCAAGCTTTAAGAAAAGCAGAGTATCTTTAAGAAAAAGGTATTGACTCTGTGTGAAGTTCTATCTCATATCTAAGATAAACATACGAAAAACTATTTTTTCATCAATACCTCTTTATATGAATGTATTAGGTTTAGGAGAAATGCTTACCTTACCAGAAGAAGCAAGCAATGAATTGTGATTTCAAGCTTCTGTAAACTGGAATAAATAGTTTGAATTTTGACAACATGATGAAGAGACGTGAAGTAATGCATCCCGCATTTACGGGATTTGGGGGATTGAGAAGAGTAGTTCAGTTAATTTGTTTCTATTTTGCAGGATTTTAAGGCTCCATTAGTGTTTTAAGCTGAGGTAATTATCTTTTAAGAAATCAAAACAAAAGGGGTTAATATAAGGATTTACTTTTCTTCTATTTCTTTTCTTTTTACTTATATATATATATATATATATATAATTTTATTATTATTTTATTTATTATTGTTATTAAAAGTGGGACGCCAAACCTTCAAAGTTGGATTACTATTTTTCCCCTATGCTAAATTAAAATATTATAAAATATCTACTTAATTAAATAAAAGATAGTAATCATTTATCATAAAGTAAATTTCTCCTTTTAAATATTAATAATTTGAATGTTTTAATGTTAGCCTATTACTTAATTGGAAGAATTTTAATTTTAATCTTCTTATATTTAATGTCGTTTTTTAAGTCAATCAACTCATCAATTATATTATATAGTCCTTTCATCTTATTTGTAAATTTATCTTACTCTATTTGTTAATTGTAGCCTTTTCAATTTTCACTGTATCTCCTTTTATTAATTAGTTACATTATATTAATTATTATTATACTAAATTTTAAAGGTCATAAGAAAGTATGAAGTCAAAAATTAAAAAATGAAAATAATTATAAGAAAGTATTATATTTATTTGACACATAAAATTGTGTGTATGAATAAATCCTTTCACTATATAAGCATTTTCCACTTCTCTTAGTTAATTTAAATAACTTAATGTAATAGTATTTGACCTCATGAATATGTGTACCTTCTGGAATCCAAATCAAGTACTTCTTTTGTCCCAAATTATTTGTCCAATTTTCCTTTTTTACTTGTCTATTTTGACAAATCAAGAAAGCACAATTTTTTTTTTACCTATTATAGCATCAATTAATTAATTTTAAAAAAGATCTTAAAAATCTTAAATTTTTTTATTCATCCACTTCATAATTAATAGGGGTAAATGGTAAATTTACTATGTCAATCGTTGTTTTTTTAATAGGTGTGTCAATTTAAAATAGACAAGTAATTAGGGACAGATGGAGTAATTAATATGTCATGCCTTGGAAAAATCAAAGAGTTGTATTTTAAGTACTATTGTTACAGTGATTTAGATATTTTTTATTTACTATTAATATATTTAAAACTATTCACTTAAATATTATTTGCACTAATATTTTTTCTTATTTTATTTACTATTTTTATCCTTTGGTTGCTTTAAATATTTATCTTCATGATTCATATCTAATTAATTATCTATTCAATTGCTACTCTTAATATTCATAACTCTTATGTTTTTCATATTCATAACCTCTAAATAATTAATTTAAATCTTTAAGATATCTTTTGATATTCCTCTATTTTATCTATATAAATTCAACTTCTAGGTTTCATGAACCCTATCCAAACGTTTATATCATTATGTACTATTTGATTCATGTTTTTGTTTGACTCGATAAATGAAGTCTCTCAAACTTTGATTCGTTATGGAAGAAGATAAAGATAAGAACTAAAAAAATTATGCTTTAATTTTGTATTTCTTTTTCTATCTATATTATTATAACTTTAGTCTTAAGACCAGATACATTGCATTTTTTCCAATGTTTATTTTTTGTATTTTCTCTATATTAGACTTCTTTAATTTAATTTTCTATGAATTTCTGATTATTGTAAGTTTGTATTTTTATTTGGGCTCAAATTAGTCATTTATGGTTGCATTAGAAGATTATTACTATTAACCAAATTTCAAGTTTAGAGTTAGTTGTTTCAAAAAATACTTTTAAACACTAATTAAATACGCCCTTCATTTGGTATTTAATTTCTTGTCCCACTTTTAAATATTTATTTGTAACTATTGAATTTTATTATTTATTGCACACATATTTTTATAGAATTATAATTGTTCTAACGATATAATATATATATATATATATATATATATATATGGAACACAGTGTCACAGGTGCAACACACGTTCCTGAAGACTAAACATTTTCTCTCTCTATCATTAGCGGTCACAAAAATGTCATGATCCAGACCGTCGTGATTGACAACTAACACTCTGGTGGGAGAACCACTACTACAACCCAAACCAAGCAAATAATCTAAAAACTAAGGCATTTAAATCAAACACTAAGGAAATAAAAATAGAGTTGTCATAAACTCTAACAAAAGTCTAACAATAATAACTAACAATGCGGAAGAATAACCTAGAACCTGAAAGTCAATGTACCAAAACATTTTAACAATGAACCAAGTCTAAACAAGAAAGGGTTACAACCCATACTAATGAACTAACTAAAACAAATGTCTAAGTCCGGAAATGGTGGACATAGACGAAAGAGAATTTCATGGCAACTCGGAAGAATTGGCTCACCCTTGAATTCGAAGTGACGATCACTGATCTTCTAAGCGAGGTCTGTCAATAGCCGCTTGAAGATGCCCTGTACTCAACAAAAATAAGAGCAAGTGCAGAATCAGTACACAACCATAGTGTATTGGTAGAATCACGCGGGTATCCCACTAGTGCAACATAAACAAGTTAAACAACATTATAATCACATGCATATATATCAACGTATACAATATTATCAACATTTACGAACAACGAACAACTTCACATTTTATATCAAATCATTGGTTCTCTCATGGAACCTAAATCCAAAGAGTTAGCATGCTGAAACGTGGCAACCGATCTCATATTTATGTCGGAACGTGGCAACCGAACTCATTTTTATGCCGGAACATGGCAACCGATCCAAGTTAGTTAAGCCAGAATGTGGCAACCAATCCCATTCACACACCACAATCACAATTACAAGTATATCATCAAGATCATACATTTAAGTCATGATTTCATGGCATTCATCAATTATCTATCTCATTTACAACACGTGTGATCAACATTGCAACATTCATACACATACAAGTATCATAATGAAGCAAAAACAAGCATACATCACACAATCATAGAATCACAACCATCACCTGCCTCGAAACAAACTTGAAACCCTAAGAAACTTAGCTTGATCCTTTCCTTTCCGGATTCGTTCTGCTTGTTCTTGGTCTACAAACAATCAATATAATACGGGAATCAATAAACAATCATTAATTACCCGGATTACTAACAATTCTATGAACCCTAGATCAAGCCCATGATCTCAATTATCCAAATTAGGGTTGTTTCCACCATAGAATATATAACAAAACATTTCCCCATCAATATTCACCCATTTTATTACGTTCTATGGACCAAAAAATGGATTCGGGGAGTGAAAAGCTTACCTTTAGCCTCAAGAATGGTGAAAAATGAGTAGGAGTCGCCTGGGGCTCGTTCCTTAGCTCTAAAAGTCGAAAAGTGCATAATGAGATCGTTTAGGGGTTTATTAACGACTATAATTTGCGTCGGGGCCGCCACAGCGGCCACCACCCCGCCACAACGGCCTTGCCAAAGTGGCAAAACCCAGCACCAAAGCGGCATTTTTGAGACAGAGAGTTATTTCAACAATTCCAAAATTCTCATTTCACAACACACCTTTAAACCACGACGCCCAGTAAATACCCTTTACACTAAGATTGACTTCGGGAGTTTTATTCACCCGAATTCAATTACGTAAAGTCGTACGGATTCCTTAATGAGTTATCTAACTACTCATGTAATCAAAATCATAAATACTTCACCCGATCGTTACCAGATTTCTCTACACCTCGATGACTCCGATTTCGTCCAAATCTGGACAAGGTTGGGAAAATCCAAATACTACGAAAAAGTTTTCCAAGCCCAATTTTTTCCCCGTCGGCTTTTCTATAACGACAAAAATAAGTCGTTACACAAAAGTGCCCAAATTTACCATTTGAGCTCACGCATCTCTAATGGAAGGGTCGTCTGGCCAAGTTCTGGTATGTCCTACTCAACCACCAGATCCCAATAGAAAAGGGACCTCACATCAGGAAGAAGCTCCCCAAAATCTAATTATCTAGGTGTTGTAGCTGGTGCACAATCGGTTTCAACTCGACAAAACAAATTGATAAAAGCTGAAATCTCTACTCATAACGATATGTCGACGGTCATTTTTTACTCTAATGATTACTATAGAATAATGGTAGAAGAGTGCAAATTCACCATCAATGGAAGATTTTTGAAAACTCGACCCCAAATTGAGACTATTCGAGCAGCTGTGAAGGAATCGATTTCGATTAAGGGCGTAATTAAGATTGGCGTAAATGATAATAGAAATGTTTTCATCGACGTCTACAATGAAGAAGATTTCATAACTGTATACTTTAAACATGCAATCGAAATTGATGGCCAACCAATGTGGCTGAGTAGACGGACCCTTGATTCACTCCAATAGAGGACAACCCTCTCACTCTGGTATGGGTTCTACTACCTAAATTGTCATTTCATTTACACACATGGCATTATGTGAAGCAAATAGTCAGCCCTATAGGTACTCCGATGGCTATGGATTTAGCCACGAAAAGTAGGACTAGACCTAGTATGACCAAGGTTCGAGTTGAAATTGATCTTACCAAGCCTAGACTAATAACATGTTTTTTGGACAAAGAAATTATGTAAACCCCCTTCAAGGATATGACCAAAAATAGAATATGATGGTGTACCCAAATATTGTACTCACTGTAGACTTGTCACGACCCAGACCATCGTGAATGGCACCCGCACCCACACTAACCCTCCAGTGGGAGAACCACTACTACAACCCAAACCAAGCAACTAAACCAAAACTAACGCATTTAAGTTACGAAATCAAGTTAAATAGCTAAAGACTGAAGTTCCCATAAACTTCCAAAAGATCTAACAACTAACAATGTGGAAAAATACACTAGAACCTAAAAGTCAATGTACCAAAACATCTAATAATGAACCAAAGTCTAAACAAGAATGGTTACAACCCCAACTAATGAACTAACAACTAACTAGAAAAGTCTAAGTCCAAAATGTGGACATAGACGAAAGGAGAACTCATGGAAGCCCGAAAGAACTGGCTCACCCTTGAATTCGAAGCTATCACTGACCTTCTAAGTGAGGTCTATCAATAGCCGCCTGAAGATGCCCCGTACTCAACAAAGAAAGAGCAAGTGCAGTATCAATATACATCCACGGTGTACTGGTAGGATCATGTGGTTATCCCACTAAGTGCAACATACATAAGCCAATACAACAATATAATCACATGCATATATCGAACATCTACAATATCATAATCATTTACGAACAATGAACAATTTCACATTTCTCAAGATACACAATTATATCAAATCATTGGTCCTCTCATGGAACCCAAACTGTTAGCATACCAAAACGTGGTACCCGATCCAATGTTTATGCCGGAACGTGGCAACCGATCGAAGTTAGTGTGTCGAAACGCAACACCTGATCCATTCAACAAGCCACAATCACAATCACAAAGTACATTCTCATAATCATACAATCAAGACATGATTCATGGCATTCATTATTCATATATCCTCATTTACAATTAATGTGATCAATAATGCAACATTCGCATACATACATGTATCATAATGAAGCAAGAACAAACATACATCACACAATCATAGAATCACAACCATCAACTACCTCGAAACAAGTTTGAAACCCTAAGAAACTTGATCCTTCCCTTTCCGGATTCGTTCCGCTTGTTCTTGGTCTACAAACAATCAATATAATACGGGAATCAATAAATAATCACTAATTACCCGGATTACTAACAATTCTAACAACCCTAGATCATACCCATGATCCCATGATCCCAATTAGGGTTGTTTCCATCATAAATTCCAAATCAAAACCCTCCCCTATCGATAGTTACCTATTAGATTATGTTTTACGGATCAAAAAATGCATTCGGGGAATCAAAATCTTACATTTAGCCTCAAGAATGGTGGAAAACCATCAAGAAAAGACCTGGCTTCGTTCCTTAGCTCTCAAATTCGAAAATTGCAGAATAAAATGTATTTGAGATTTATTTACGACTTTAAGTCACGTCTGGCCCGCCACAGCGGCCCCGCCCTGGTGACCGAAATCACCACCAAAGCGGCTTGCACGAAATAATGAGTTATTTTAATAATTCCAATACCCCCATTTCACAACACGCCTTCAACCAACGACACTCCTAAATTACATGTTCACGCTAAGATCAATTTCGGGAGTTCTACTTACCCGAATTCAATTTCATAAAGTCATACGGATTCCTTAACGACTTATCTATCTACTCATGTGATCAAAATCATAAATAGATCACCCAATTGCTACCAAATTTCTCAAGACTTTAATGACTCTAATTTCGTCCAAATCTGGACTAGGTTGAGAAATTCCAAGTTACTACGAAAAAGCTTTTCGACCCAAAACTTTTCCCAGTTGGCTTTTCTATAATGATAGAACCCAATTGTTACAATAGATACCAATTTACCCATCACTCGTCCTTGAGTGAAAAACTTAGGAAACATAAGCTAAGAAGAAATGAAGTAGTACCTGAATCGACAAACAATTGGGGATACTTATCTCGCATGTCCCTCTCGATTTCCCAAGTAGCTTCCTCAACTGGACGATGCTTCCATTGAACTTTCACGGACTTAATCTCCTTGGCCCTCCGTTTACGCACATCATGATCAAGAATCGCAATCGGTTCCTCCTCATATTGGAGGTCCTTGTCTAACATAATTGAGTCCCACTTTATGATATAATCCCCATCACCATTATACCTCTTCAACATGGACACATGAAATACCGGATGAACTCCCAATAGGTTAGGAGGTAAAGCCAATCTATACGCTACCAGTCCTACACATTCAAGAATCTCAAAGGGACCAATGTATCGCGGACTTAGCTTACCCTTCTTGCCAAATCTCATCACCCCTTTCATGGGTGATACCTTAAGAAGAACATTCTCACCAGTCTAAAAATCTATATCTCTTACCTTATGGTCTGCACACTTTTTCTGTCTACTCTGGGTTGCTAGAAGCTTAGCTTGAATACTCCTCACCTTATCTTGAACATCCTTCACTAAATCAACCCTCAGAGGTTTCACATCTCCAGCCTCAAACCATCATATGGGAGATCTACATCCCCTCCCATAAAGTGCCTCAAATGGTGCCATATCTATGCTAGAGTGATAACTATTATTATAGGAGAACTCACACAAAGGTAGGAACTTATCCCAATGCCCTCCAAAATCAATCACACATGCCCTCAATATGTCTTCCAACACTTGAATAGTCCTCTCGGACTGCCCGTCCGTTTGTGGATGGAAAGTTGTACTAAAAGTGAGTTGTGTGCCCAATTCATCATGTAATTTCCTCCAAAATTTGGAGGTGAACTGCGTACCACGGTCTGAGATGATGGAAAGGGGCACCCCATGCAACCTCACTATCTCTTTCACATAAACTTTAGCCAATTGTTCAGCATTATAATATATCCTTACCGGAATAAAATGGGTTGACTTAGTCAATCTGTCAACCACTACCCAAATAGAATCAAACTTCCCCAAAGTCTTGGGAAGACCAACCACAAAATCCATGGCTATATTTTCCCACTTCCATTCCGGAATTGGCATTCTTTGAAGCAAACCTGCAAGCCTTTGATGTTCATACTTCACTTGTTGGCAATTTTAATACTTAGCCACAAACTCCGCTATATCCTTCTTCATGCCCGGCCACCAATAAATTCGCTTCAAATCTCGATACATCATGGTCACTCCCGGATGAATGGAATATCGTGAACCATGGGATTCTATCAATAATTTATGAATCAACTCATCAACTCGAGGAACACAAATCCTTTCTTTAAAATTGAGCACACCTTCCGCATCAAGAGTGGTCTCTTGCGACTTACCAATCGCAGTCTTCTTCTTAAGTTCATTTAAATTTTCATCCTCAAATTGTTTGGCCTTGATCTCTTCAATGAATGTGGCCCTCACTTCAATGCTAGCTAACACCCCACCTCTTTCTGAGATGCCCAACTACATGAACTTAGACTCTAAGGTCTGAATTTCCTTAGCCAAAGGTCGTTTGGTTACACTTAAGCAAGCTAAACTACCCATACTCACCGTTTTTCAACTCAAAGTGTCTGCTACTACATTAGCCTTACCCGGATGGTATTGAATGGTGATATCATAATATTTAAGTAACTCCATCCACTTTTGCTGTCTCAAATTCAAATCATTTTGAGTGAACATATGCTGCAAACTACGATGATCAACAAACACTTCACACTTAACACCATAGAGGTAATGCCACCACATCTTAAGAGAAAACACTACAGCTGCCAACTCCAAATCATGTATTGGATAATTCCTCTCATGCACCTTCAATTGACGTGATGCATAAGCTATAACATTCTTATCCTACATCAACACAACACCCAAACCAGAATGTGAAGCATCACAATAAACAATAAAATCTTTACCTTCAACTGGTAGTGCTAGAATAGGTGTGGTGGTCAAAAGAGTCTTGAGCTTTTGAAAGCTCTCCTCACATTTTTCAGTCCATTCAAATGGTATCTCCTTTTTGGTCAAATTAGTCAAGTGAGTGGCAATAGAAGCAAAGTTTTTCACAAATCGATAATAATAGCTAGCGAGCCCCACAAAACTCTTAACTTCAGTCACAGAGCTAGGTCGAACCCAATTCTTCACCGCCTTAATCTTTTGAGGATCTACCATTACCCCTTCTTTTGAAACTACATGTCCCAAAAATGCAACCGAAGTCAACCAAAATTCACACTTAGAGAATTTAGCATACAACTTTTGTTTCCCAAGAACACCCAGAACAATACGAAGATGGTGGGCATGCTCTTCCTCACTTTTCGAATTGACCAAAACATCATCAATAAAGACTATGACAAATGAATCAAGAAATGGCTTGAACACCCCATTCATCAAACTCACAAAAGCTGCAGGCGCATTAGTCAAACCAAAGGACATAACTAAAAACTCGTAGTGCCCATACACTACAAGAAACAACGTTTATTGTGGCGCAAAAAGTCGCCACAAAAGGTCATAAAGTTGCCACTAATTCTATATAGTAGTGACTACTCCTCTGTTGGTAGTACGTCCATACCTAAAGGTTTTTTGTGACGACAAAAGAAAGTCGCTACTATATAAGAGTATTTGTGGCGACATAAAGCGTCACAATATGTAAATAAGCATGCCACCAAAAACAAATTTACAACACACATATTTGGCCTAGTCACCACTAAAACAGGGCTTTTAGTGGCAACTTTGCTGCCACAAAACTAATAAATTATCTGCGATGAGATGATGTCGCCTCTAAAAACACGACGTTTAGTGGAAACTTTGTTGCTACAAAACTAATAGATGAACTTTTCTATTTCCCACGAAGCTCAACTCGTAAATGTCCTCTAATACACCATAATACTCCTTATTAGAGTCTGAATCATCTCCTCTCACAAGAACTCCATTGTTCTGTGTTTTTCTCACAAGTTCTTTTGTTTGGAACCTAAATCCATTCACCATAAATATTGAATATCGATGCACCAATGGCTCTGGACCTACGACTAAGCTTATGAGCTCATCAATTGCGCATCCTTATGAAGCTAGTACAAATATCTACAAAAAAAGACTTGTTCATACTTAGATGTCAACACTAACAGTGAAGTGTTGTTCGTAGATTCTTACACATGCACGGAACCAATCAATAAAATCATTATTCAGCATCCCATGAGGTCTTGTTGAACCTTATATTTCAATCTCTCTCTTGTATTCCCTACATTTTGTGTTAGTTAAGGTTAATTAAATTATCTTAATGTGAGATTAAATCTGACTTAATAAGAGACTTTAAATCTGACTTAATAAGAGACTTACTCTATGAATGGTGAAACCTCTTCACAATTTTAAAGAATATACATAACTGCTTGGTTGAATTCATCATGGGGTAGTTTCTTTCCATCAGAAGACCCTTTTGTTTGCCCACTTTTTTTAAAGATAGACATATCACTGTTTGATTCATATCCATCATCATTTCTTGTCGGTTTATTGAACTTAGTTGAGATACTCTTAAAATAGCGTGAGAAAAATGTAATGCCTTCATTTGCCATATGACCTTCAGCAATTTCACCTTCTGGATGACCTGGGTTGCGAATATATGATTTAAGTGTTCGCAAATACCTACAAAATAGATTTCCCATTAATATAAGTATAAAATATGACATTTTAAACATATTGTCATCGAAATTATAGAATGATATGTTACCTCTCAATAGAGTACATATCCCGATATTAGACTGGTCCACCAAGTTTTGCCTCTCTGGCCAAGTGTATCGGTAAATGAATCATGACATCAAAAAATGCCGGAGGAAAAACCATTTGAAGCTTACACAATATGATAGGAATTTCAGCCTCAAGGATATCAAGATCTTCAATTGTCAAGCACTTAGAATATAGGTTCTTGAAAAATTTGCCTAAGGCTATAATTGGTTCACACACTTCCTTAGGCAATAAGCCACGTATAGCAACTGGTAAAATGTCTTGCAATAATACATGATGATCATGAGACTTCAATCCATGTATTTTTTTTTCTCAAGTACATTAACACACCTTGAAATATTTGATGAAAAGGCATCCGGAACCTTCAAATTAGCTAAGAAATCACATAGCTTCAACTTCTCATGAGGGGACAATCCATAGCATGCTACCGGTAACAAAATATTATCCCCATCTTCAATTGAATGCAACCCTTGCCTAATACCAAGGTCCACCAAATCATATCTACTTTTCAATGTGTCTTTTGTCTTTTCAACAATACTCATCACAGTTGATAAACTATTGTCAGACACATTTCTTTCTATGTGCATCACATCAAGGTTATGTCGTAACCTAAGACTCTTCCAGTAAGGCAATTGAAAAAAGATACTTTTCTTCCTCCAGTTATAAGCATTGGTAGAAACATTACGCTTTCTCTTTTTTCCTTTACCAAAACTCACATTGCCCAAATTTTGTAACTGTATAAGTTCTTCATCACCTGTTAAAGGGATAGGTGCAACACCCATTTCCACTTTCCCATCAAATAAAACCCTATTTCTACGCCACGGATGATTTGTGGGAAGGAAGCGACGATGACCCATATAACACAACTTGTTACGTAAGGAAATCGATTGTGTGTCTTTATGGAAACAAAGGCATGCAAGCTTTCCTTTGGTTGACCATCCAGAAAGGTCCCCATATGCAGGAAAGTCATTAATCGTCCACATGAGAGCAGCACGCATAAGAAAATTAGATTTTGAGTGTGCATCATAAGTCTCCACCCCATCCCATAATTCTTTTTACTCTTCAATCATTGGTTGTAAGTATACATCAATATCATTGCCAGGAGACTTAGGGCCTGGAATAAGAAGTGTCATCATGAAATATGAACTTTTAATGCAATCCCATGGTGGCAAATTATATGTAACTAGAACGACATGCCAAATGCTATGATTGGTACTCATATTTCCATAAGGTTGGAATCTGTCGCTTGCTAAACCTAATCGGACATTTCTTAATTCATCTGAAAAAGTAGGATGACGCTCATTGAAAGATTTCCATTCTATTGAGTCAGACGGATGACGCATGACACCATCATCAATATTTTTTTCCTTGTGCCACCTCATTTTCCTTGATGTCTCTTTTGCCATGTATAATCTTTGAAGCCTTGGTTTGATAGGAAAATGTCGCAATACCTTATGAGCTACTTTCTTGCCTTTGTGTTCTTGTGACTTCCATCTAGACTTACCACACTTAGGACATGATTGGGCATTGGCATAATCGCGCCAATATAAAATACAATCATTCTGACATGCATCTATTTTGGTATACCCCAAGCCTAGGTCACGAAGAACTTTCTTTGCTTCATAGAAAGAGCTAGGCACAAATGACCCCTCAGGAAGAACTTCTTTAAAGAAGCTTAATAACTCATCCATCATTTGTTGCTCAAATGATTAAGACACTTCGAGTGAAGTAATTTAACAATAAAAGACAACTTTGAGACTTTTGTGCAACCAGGATAAAGTTCTGTCTGAGCATCTTTTAACAATTTGTAGAACTTTGTTGCATCCATATTTGGCTCTTTATTACCTTCTGAAGAATTCGTATTATTCTCCACATTTGTATATCCACAAGCATCGTGAATCATTTCAGTAATGTCATCCTCTTCATTGCTATTATCCTCTACTTCATCTCTACATGTGACATTAGAATTTTCAACTCTAGCTAACACTTCTCCATGCAAGTTCCACACTTTATAAGAATCCCAGAAGCCCTTCTTTAATAAGTCTCCTCTTACATCAACTTTTAGCTTGAACACTGTGTTCATACACCCTTTACAAGGACATCGAATCATAGTGATCACCCCAAGTTGACTAAATGCCCAATTAAGAAAACCTTCTACTCCATCTCTATACCTTTGATAAACTCTATTCCTAATATTCAACCAACTTTTATCCATTCCTACTTCCAAGAAAAAACCAACTAATTACTTAATTCAATTTTTCGTAATGATAAACTTTACAAAATTAACAAGTGCAAAAGGGAAAGATCACTTGAGGACCCATCTGGGAATCTGTTTGACTCTTATCGTACAAAAACGAAGATCCAAAAGAATAAGCAACAATTCAAAGTACCATTTTTTATTAAAAAGGAGCTTATTTTCCGTGAAATATATCTATAAAAAATCATGAATTGCATACAAGAATTATATTTCCAGTAATGGTGATATGTCATAATTTAGTGCAAAAGAAAAAACAATAACTAGAAAAGAAAATTGCGAGATCATGCTTGGACAGAGAATCTGGATAAATAAAGGTAAAAAATATCAATAATGAGGCTATGACTAGAATTGAAAATTAAATGAGTAGTGCTCTTGCTATGGCATACCTAATGTTGAAAATCAAAGAACATACAAATATCAAAGTTTGCTAGAAAGATCTAGACCACAATCCGACCAAGATTGATTGGAAAATGACCTGAAAAATCCAGCAAAACAGAAAAGAAACTTAAGTTATGAGGATATTAAAAGCGAGTAAGTAGGTAAAAGTAAAAATACAACATATGTATCAATAATTTGAATCTAAACGAGGACTACTGGATTTAGGAGAGTGACAAAAACCATTTACGATGTCCCCAAGCTACCCTCAACTCAATGTACAAAATTCCACAAGAAATCGCCAAGGAAATTTCCCTCCAACTTCCACAATCAAAAAAAGAAATAAAGAAGAACACACTAGTGACTTGATTGTTGTTATTGTCGCTCTGGCAACCCCTAAATTGTAGGTACATAATCAAAGTAGAAAATGGGTCACCAATGCGAGGATGAATGTGTTGACTGATTCTGTAGGAGCAGACTTTGGATCCATAGGCGAGGTTGTAGTTGCGACCACAACTTCACATTGTCGAGGCTTGGTGACCTGGTCACCCTCGCATGTGCAACAACTTTTTCATAGGATTGAGCCTTAGTTCAGCAAGAGCAGTTGCACCAGCTCTTGTGATTTAAATCCTAAGTTTCAACCGGACCACCGAAAATAATTCGGGGTTCCACCAACGTAAACCGTAAATGCTACCCAATTAGAAACAAAATTCTGGACTTAATGTAACTGACAAAACTGTCAATGGAGGTCGTCTCGACAAAAGTGGGTCCCACACCCAAGGCTCCATTTTAACCATAAGTACAAAGATATCTTAAAATGAATCTGAAAGCCTTGAGACCCAAACCAAAGGTACTTCTAGACCTAACTCAACGTTCTGGAGCTAACAAAACCATTAGAGCTTCATTTCGAGGTCATTTACTAAAGTTACATACAAGAAGATTTAGCCGTCCATGGAATCATACTATTAAGTCATATGTATCTATATTTCACTTTAGTTAAACTAATCTAGTAAGATCAAGAGTTCAGCACACGTATAGATGCCCAGCAACCTACTGAGTTGTCCAAACACAAGGATGTATGATGGTTGTCTTTAGGGTAGAGCCATTTATTAACCAACAAGAACTCCAATTAATGAAAATATTATAGTTCAACTGAAATAATAACACTTCAAGAACTTCAGTAAACCATATCACCAATAAGCTTCTATGTCTGGGAAAAGATTACAAACTCTTAAAACATTTTAGAAGGTTTCAAACAAATTACCATTTATATACACAAATCGAGTTCTATTGAAATAATAACAACACACTTAGAACTACAATTTTCTTTTAAAACAACAATTTATGTACAATTTTCTACATCAATATTAACATACATGTACTTAACAACATCTACAGATCTAGAATTTCAAAAAGAAATCTTCAATAAATCCAGAGAAAGAGATAGCTCAAAAACAACAGTGAAGATTGAAAATCGACAAAATATGAAAAATAAATAGAGGGTTAACATGAGTGGTACCTTACAAGTCTTTGAACAGCTTCAAAACTTCGAAAACATCAAAATCTTGCAGTGATTATCACACTTCGAACCTTTCTTCTTAAAACCTTCCAGCAACTTCTGATTTCTGTAGATTTTCGAGAACCTTTTGCTTTAAAACATAAAAACACTTCAATCTCCTATAGATTTATGAATGGGTTAAAGAAATAGAAGTAAGATTAGGAAAAAAAATACCATCTGAAAGAAATTTGAGCACTTACCTAAAATATAGTTCACATTTTGTGAAATGAGAAGCGATTTAACAGATTTGAGAGTGACAATTTGAAGAAGAAAATTTGAGCGAAGGGAGAGAAATCAAGCGAAAATTTGAGAAGAGGAGTGTTGTAAAATCCTGTGTGTATACTTTTTTATCAGACATTTTCATTTGTTTTCTTTTAACTTTTTATGTTAAATTAAATTGACTTATTAGGAGTGGTCATGTCGCCACAAACTTCATTTAGATGCGACAAATTAGATGTTGCCACTGAAGAATATGGAGCCAAAATTTTGGTATTAGCAGGAACAAATAATTGAGAATTAGCAACGCCTATTAGCAGCAAATTAACATAACTCGCCACTAAATGTTTATCTATTGCGACGCCTTCATTTGTCGCCACTGAATATATAACTATTGTAGCAATAAATAAGATCACCGCTAAATATTGCCACAATAAATCATGTTTCTTGTAGTGATAGCGGGTTCTGAACGCCGTCTTAGGCATATCCTCAGGCCTAATTTTCAACTGATGGTAGCCAGACCTTAGATCAATCTTGGAGAAAACTGATGCACCTTGCAATTGGTTAAAAAGATCATCTATTTGAGGCAAAGGATACTTGTTTCAAATAGTGACCTTATTCAATTGCCGGTAGTCTATACACATTCTCATACTACCATATTTTTTCTTAACAAACAAAACTAGAGCACCCTATGGGGAAGCACTAGGACAAATAAATCTCTTATCAAGAAGCTCTTGGATTTGAGCCTTAAGCTCTCTTAACTATGCCGAATCCATGCAATAAGGAGGGATAGAAATGGGGCGGGTACCAGGTTCTAAATTAATGCAGAAGTCTATATCTCTATCCGGAGGCATACCAGGCAAGTCATTAGGAAACACTTCTCTAAATTCTGACACCACAGGAATAGACTCAATAGATGGAGTCTTAATCTCAACATCCCTAATATGAGCCAAATAAGCAAAATAACCCTACCCTACCAATTTTCTAGCCTGAATAGAGGATATGATTTTAGCTTGCTTAGGCTTGTACACCCCATCCCACTCTAATTTTTCCCTTCCTGAAATTTCTAGAGTTACAGACTTAGTATTACAATTAAGCACATCATAATAGGGGGACAACCAAGTCATGCCTAAGATTATATCAAAATCAGTCATATCCAATGTCAAACCCCGAGCCTACACCCTGGGCGGGACCGGCACCTAGAGACCATTGCTGGCCCCAAGCGAACCCTTGGCCTAGCTTTCTTAACTCAGCGGAAACCTAACTCAACAGAGTAACTCAATGTCATGCAAAGACATAAACAACTTAACTGATAAAAATCTAGCCCAAAAGGGCAACTCGAGTCTCAAAATAGAATATTTACATATATACATAGATGAGAGACTCAATACTAACTGACTGACTGTCTATGAAGCCTCTACAATACTGAGATTGATATTGGGACAGACCCCGCAACATCCTACCAAAACAAAACTAGAAACACAAAATAACCGAGTCCTCCGGAAAGCAAGGAGGCTCACCACTGACTCTGGAGTGCTCAGCTAGATCAACGGCGTGCAGGATGTTGATCTGGGGTACCTGTGTCTGCATCACCATAAGATGCAGGCCAACTAGCATCAGTACAATGAATGTACGAGTATGCGAGCTGGAAAACTAAGCAACAAAGGCTAGAAGGAAATCTGGAAGAAACTAAAAAGCCTACCTGGCTCAACTCAACCTGACTGACTTCTTTCAATATAAGGCAATTTAAAACAAGTGCGATATAAAGAGAGACTGTTTAAAACATGCTATAAACTTTGTGTGTATACAAAGATACAATAAATCGGAGATGTATACAGAAATACAAATGAACTGATGTATATAAAAATACAATAATCTCTGTGTATGAAAATACAATAACTGCTGTGGGAGTTTCTCTAATCGACAACCATCACATGGAGCTATAGTGATGATACAGCGATCGACCTCACGCTGCCAGAGCATCCTATACCCGGCCAAAGGTATAAGACCTGAACTGCCTAATGGATCCACTAGTCTATCTGGAAAAGGATTCATCTAAAAAGTATGATCATTTTCTACCCATGGTGGCTAACATGGTTCTATGGGGGCTGTGGGTTCCTTGAACGCTCCCCCAACTCGATGCTCAATACTACTCCCAAAAAATGTACTGGCTCTTATGTTTTTAAAACATATGTCTTCCTGCTAATTGAGATAATTACTCAAAAACTAGCCCGAAGGCTCTTTGGAAATCTCAGTTTCCAACCTTGTTTAAATGTAAAAACATTTCTTTAAAACTTCTTTGG
>JAJOOF010000760.1:0-65590 GCA_029582545.1 Solanum lignicaule
TTGAGTTCCTAATCCTTTTGAAATTATATTCCTACATATGGGACTACTACATGTTACCCATAAAGCCCTTAAGTTGAGTTATTCATGCCCATAATTCCGCATGAATCCTATGAGTCGAGCAGTCTAGAGATGAGTAATATCATTGAATCTTGAGTTCTGAATACTGAAGTTCTTTATTTCTATTAAGATCCTTGACTTGAGTCGTTCATGTTCATAATTCCACATGAACCCTATGATTTGAGTTATAAATTTTAAAAATCTTTTTAAAGCCAACACTTGAGTTCTTAAACCGAGTTTTGAGAAAGCAAAGATGAGCTTTGTGAAAAGAGTTTTCTAAAACATGATTAGTATGACAATCGAGTATACCATCAATGTATGAGCAGTATGGTATCTAGATACACCATCCATGCTTATGCAGTATGACATCCCGAGTCATCAATGATCATATTATAATATGATTTTGAAATATTTTTGAGAAAGAGCAGAGTTGAGTTCATTTTCTTTAAAATGATATATGAGAACTATGTATTCCCAAGAGTAAATGTTTTCACATTTAAGATGAGAGGAAACTGAGCTTTCCAAAAGAGTTTTGAGTAGTTTGAGTACCATTTCTTTTAAGAGAAAGATTTTTGAGTAATTATCTCAAACCACTGAAAGAGTTATGTTTTTAAAAATATGAGCTAGTTATATTTTGGGAGTAGTATTGAGCACCGATATAAGGGAGAGTTCAGACAACTCATAGCCCCCATAAACCATGTAGCCAGTGTGGGTAGAAAGGGTTATATTTTTAGATGATTTCATAATGCTTTTAGTATAGACTAAAGGATTCACTTAGTTGAGAGGTCTTATATCCTAGTAAAGTATAGGATAGTTTTGGCAGAGTGGGCGAGATGATGTATCATCACATAGCTCATCACTTGGTTGTCAGTTAGAGAAACTCCCATAGAGATATTTTGTATTTTTATATACACGGAGTTTACCTGGTAGTTTCATATACAAGCAGAGTTTATCTTATATCTTTGCATACAAACTGAGTATATTGTATTCTTAAGTGCATTGAGTTGCTTTCTACTATTTTAAAAGCTTTCCATATATTGAATCACGTTTTATTACTTTATATTGACTTGAGTATCCAGAGTTTGAGTTCCAAGAATCAAGTGTCTTATTATTGAGTTGAGACTTATTTCACTAAGTTGAATATCTTATTATTGAGTTGAGCCTTATTTCACTAAGTTGAATATTTTATCTTTGAGTTGAGTATCTTATTCTTGAGTTGAGTTAGTTGAGTGAGTTTAGAAGAGTTAAGTTTGTTTCTTTTTTTATCAAGTTCAAGCTTATGTTACACTTTAGAATTCCCTTTACATGCTCGTACATTCCACGTACTGAGACATTTGGCCTTCATCATTTGATGATGCAGATACATGTATTCAGGGTTATCAACAGGCTCTTCGGTGATTCCACATGCAATTCGAGTTAGCTATGGTGAGTCTCCTTGCTTCCGGAGGGTTCCACTTGTACTTTATGTTATATCAGTTGTAAGGAGGCCCTGGGTCTTTTCCCGGCTTCTATCTTTGTCAGTTAGAGGCTTCATAAATAGATAGTAGAGTTTCAAAAGTCTGTTAATTTATTTTGTTAAATCTTTTAAAGACTTAAGTTGCCTATATTTGGCTAGTTGAATATTCTATTTATATTCAAAGTAAATCATTTGAGTTAAATCTTTGTATTTGAGTTACATGAATTATATTCAGTTTTTAAGCTTTTGCATGCTTAAGTTAGTCTTCCGCTTGTAGTCATCCATGATGAGGGTTCGCTTGGGGACCAACAGTAGTTCTTGCGTGCCAGCCACATCCAGGGTGTAGATTCGGGTCGTGACAAACTTGGTATCAATGAAAGACTCGCAACGTACCAGTAACCACATCAGGAGAATCTTCCTGATCCTGGCGAGCCTGGAGAGCATACAACCTATTATGGCGTTGACCGCCACCTGTACCAGATGTAGTACCCTGCTAAGTCGGTTGACTTGCTAGTGCTGTTGAAGCTGTAGACTGGACCGTACTATTATTACCTCCCTGACCCTGTTTAGAAGAAGGGCAATCCCTCAATCTGTGACCAGTCTGACCACACCCAAAGCATCCATCATTTCCAGCAAGACACTCACCCAAATGGTTCTTACCACACTTCGGACAAGTTTGGTAGGTTTTAGTAACGGAAACACTTCCCTGTGACTTAGAGCCTGATACCCTACCTTTCTGATCCTATAGAGACCCGGAGGATGGAACACTAGCAGATAAAGGTGTTGGGGCTAAAGATTTCTACTGAAATTGAGAGCGATTTCTACCACCCAATTTCTGCTGAGAGTACTCATAGTTGCATGTCCTAGCCTTCTTGTTGTCCTTAGCCTGTTCTCTAAGCTTATCTACCTCAACCTGCTGAGCATGATTTATGAGCCTAGAGATAGTCATATTCTCTAACAACATCACGTTTCAGCACTCTGTTCTCACCAAGTCAGATACCCTAAATATAAACTTACTCATATGTGCCTGGGATCGGCAACCATATGTAGAGCATACTTGGAGAGTTGGATGAACTTGAGTCCATACTCTTGGACCGACATAGAACCTTGTCTCAAATTCATGAATTCATAAGCCTTAGCCTCCCTCAACTCTCTTGGGAAGAACCTGTCCAGAAAAGCTCAGGCAAAACACTCCCATGTCACAGGAGTGGCATTCTCACCCATGTTTACTTTCCACTGCATGAACCATATGTGAGCCACATCCTTAAGTTGGTAGGATGCCAACTTTATCTTATCGTTTCCAGTTACTTGCATCACTCCAAAGATCTTCTTGACCTCATCAATATATTTTTGGGGATCCTCACTAACATGTGAACCTAGAAACACAGGTGGGTTCATCCTAACGAAATCACGAACCATAGCTGCAGTTGATCCATCATTACCATTTGTAGGAACTGGAACCTGCTGATTGTTCTGGTTAGCTACATTCTGGGAAAATAGTTGAATGAAGTTATGAAATTTTACATTTAAGACCTCATGATCTGGGACTGAAGGAGCTGCGTTAGCGCTGCGGGCATTAGCATTCCTTGGGTAAGCTTTACGACGAGGTATGATCTTAAAATGCATAACGTCGAGTTACAAATGAGATCATACCCACACATGATAAGAAGAACAAAAAAGTGAAGTTTTTCCTAAAACACTTCATAGCCTCCCTCTCATAACTGTAGGGTGCTTCACACTCATGAAAGGGACTATACTTAGTGCGGCTTTTTAGACATTCTAGGACTCTTAAACCTAGTGCTCTGATACTAAGTTTGTCATGCCCCGAGGCTACCCCTTGGACGTCAACACGGAACCTAGGATCACGAGTGACCCCAAGCTAACCCTGCTGGCATATCATAAGCATGCTAAGATAACTGAAATAAGATAATTTTGTGCGGAAGCTTAAGACATGTCATAAAATGAAATGATTGGGAATATCCATTCTAAGTCTGAATATATAAAACGGAGTTTAATGACAACTGAAAGATCAAACTCAAACAAAAACTGAATCTAAACTATGTCTGAATAAAAGCCTCTACTTATTAGAGATGTTGGGACATGCCCCAGCTAACTCTAGCAAAAAATGAAACTAAAATAAAACAACTGAATAAAAGACATGTCAATCGTCTTCGAAGAATGAGGACTCACCACTGATGCTGCTGAACTGGAGATGGGAAACCGATCTATGCGTCATCTGAATGCTGAGCACCTGAACCTACATCACGAGAAGATATAGTGCAGAGTATGCATCAGTACTTGAAAGGTACTAAGCATGCAGGATAGAATAAACTGAACAACATAAACATAACTGAACAAAGCAATAAGTGCAATGATATAATCTGAACATGAGGTAAATACTGAAATATACTGAATACTGAGCTAACTGAATGCAATGACCAAGTACATGACATGTTGAGACTGATTACTAAACTATACTGATAACCTGGTCAATGCACTAGAATCTGACTATGGGAGCTATTGTTAACCGACATAAAACCACGAGAGCTATCCGTGGAGTCCAATGTATCACCCTATTGGGAGGACCCAATATACCTTGCCAAGGGTATAAAGTCATGGCTGACGTGATCACTAAATATGTTGCCCACAGAGGGGACTTATCCTACGGGGGCACGTAATTCTGAGACTATGAGGTTGACTGACCCTTAGTACACTCGGTATTAAGCCTACTCCCAACTGATTATGTAAATAACACATTATGACTAAATTTCTGTAATACTAAATAGCTCAAAATACTGACATGCTAACTGAAAATGCAACATTATTATACTGATAATGAGACATTCTTAACTGAGGCATGTATATCTAAATAAACTGACCTAGCAGGTGTAATTCATGAACTAAATGAATCTACACAACTAGGGTTGTGAGTTTCATGCAAGAACTAAGAAAAAATTCTACAAAAACATGATAATCTTATTTGGATTAGTCTAACAGCTGAATCACAACATAAATCTGAAATTCTAGAAACCCTAGGTCTAAGCATGATATAGAAAATCAAGAATCTGATTGAATTCAAGGGACCTAATGGTTGAAAGGAACCCACTAGTGAAATCCCACAAACCTGGTTGCATTCTTAGAGAGGGCTTGGTCGACTCTTTCTCCTTTTTTTGCTCAACTTGATGAATATTTGGAGAATGAGTTGACTAGGGTAAGTTCTAATTAAGTTACTAGGCAAAAACTGACTAAAATGATGTAGTTTAGGGGTTAAACGACGTAGTTTAGGGGTCTAATGCATAGGAAAAAGACCAAACGACCCCTAACTTAAAAGTTATCGGGGCCAACCGATGGACTGTCGACTGGCTTCAGAGAGGGGGTTTCTGGGGTCTCGATCCACGAACTAGGACCACGACCCTTGGTCTGACCCATGGTCTGTGGGTATGGCCGTGGGTCGACCCTTTAATAATTTTTCCTAAACATTTTGTGGAGGGGCTGCAGGTGGCCAACCCCGGACCCCACCTACGGTCTGTGGGTCACCCTACGGTCCGTAGGTGGCACCTGCAACTTTTGATTTCTCCATTTTCTGGTCTGTCTAGGACACTGGGTGTTACAATGTCACTGTTGGAGTGGTAAAGGTTATTATAAGAGAACTCACACAATGGTAGGAACTTATCCCAATGCCCTCTAAAGTCAATCACACATGACCTTAACTTGTCCTCTAACACTTCAATAATTCTCTCCGACTACCCGTACGTCTGTGGATGGAAAGTTGTGCTAAAAGTGAGTTGAGTGCCCAACTCTTCATACAATTTTCCCCAAAACTTGGATGTGAACTTCGTACCATGGTCCGAGATGATAGAAAGGTGCACCCCATGCAGCCTCATTATCTCTTTCACATAAACCTTAGCCAACTACTGAGCATTATAGTCTACTCTGACTGGAATGAAGTGGGTTGACTTAGTCAGTCAACCACCACCCAAATGGATTTCAACTTCCCCAAGGTCTTCGGAAGACCAACCACGAAATCCATCGCTATCCTTTCCCACTTCCATTCTGGAATCGGCATTCACTGAAGCAAACCTACAGGCCTTTGATGCTCATATTTTACCTACTGACAGTTTTGGCACTTAGCCACAAACTTAGCTATGTCCTTCTTCATGTCACACCACCAATAAAGTTATTTCAAATCTTGGTACATCTTGGTCACACCCGGATGAATGGAATACTGTGAACCATGGGATTCTGTCAACATCTTCTAAATCAAGTAATCCACTCGGGGAACACAAATTCTTCCCTTAAAACTGAGCACACCTCCCGTATCAAGAACCACATCTTGTGTCGTACCATACATTGTCTCTCTTCTGAGCTCATTCAAACTCCCATCCTCAAACTACTTGGCCTTGATCTCTTCAATGAATGCCGGCCTACTCTCAATGCTAGCTTACACCCCACCTTTCTCAAAGATGCCCAACTGCATGAACTCACACTCCAAGGTCTGAATCTTCTTGGCCAAAGATCGCTTGGACACACCCAAGCAAGCTAAACTACCCATACTTACCGTCTTCCGGCTTAGTGTGTCTGCCACCACATTAGCCTTACTCGGATGATACTAGATGGTAACATCATAATCTTTGAGTGACTTCATCCACCTTTTCTGCCTCAAATTCAGGTCCTTTAGAGTGAATACATGTTGTAGACTACGATGATCAGTAAACACCTCACACTTGACACCATAAAGGTTATGCCACCAGATCTTGAGAGCAAACACTACCACTGCCAACTCCAAATCATGTGTTAGGTAATTTTTCTCATGCACCTTCAGTTGACGTGATTCATAAGCTATGGCATTTCTTTCCTTCATTAACACAGAACCCAAGCCTGAATGTGAAACATCACAATAAACAACGAAATATTTACCTTCCACTGACAGTGTCAGAATAGGCGTTGTGGTCAGAAGAGTCTTGAGTTTCTAGAAGCTCACATCACATTTGTTAGTCCACTCGAAAGGAACCTCATTTTTAGTCAGCCTTGTCAAATGCGTGACAATAGAAGCAAAATTCTTCACAAACCGGCAATAGTAGTTGGCGAACCCCACAAAACTCCTAACTTTTAATCACAGATCTAGGTCGGACCTAGTTCTTGACTGCTTCAAACTTTTAGGGATCTACCATTACCCCTTCATTTAAACCACATGCGCCAAAAAGGCAACTGAAGTCAACCAGAACTGACACTTGCAAAATTTGGCATACAACTCCTGTTTTTCAAGAACATCGAAAATAATATGGAGATGGTCGGCATGTTGTTCCTTACTCTTCGAACAAACCAAAATGTCATCAATAAAGAAGATAACAAAGGAATCCAGGAATGGTTTAAATACATCATTCATCAAACACATGAAGGTTGCAGGCACATTGGTCAACCCAACGACATCACTAAAAACTCATAGTTCCCATAGCGGGTTCTGAATGTTGTTTTGGGTACATCCTCAGGCCTAATCTTTAACTGATGGTAACCAGTCCTTAGAGAAAACTGATCACGCACCCTGAAACTGGTCAAAGAGATCATCTATCTGGGGTAACAGATACTTATTTCGAATGGTGACCCTATTCAACTGTCGGTTGTCTATGAACATCCTCATACTACCATCCTTCTTCTTAACAAACAAGACAGGACCACCCCCACAGGAAAGCACTAGGACGGATGAAACCTTTATGAATAAGCTCCTGGATTTGAGCTTTAAGCTCTCTTAATTTTGTCGAAGCCATGCGATAAAGAGGAATGGAGATGGGGCAAGTGTCCAGTTCCAAGTAAATGCAGATATCTATATCTCTATCCGGAGGCATACCAGGAAAGTCGGTAGGAAATACTTCCTTGAATTCAAACACTACAGAAAAAGACTCAATAGAGGGAGTCTCAGCCTCAACATCCCGAATATGAGCCAAATATGCCAAACACCCTAGCCCCATGAGTTTCCTATCCCGAACAAAATATATGACCTTAGCTGGCCTAAGCTAGTACACCATTTCCCACTCTAACTTTTCCCTACCCGGAATTTCTAGATTCACAAACTTAGCATTACAATTAAGCACAACATAATAAAGGGACAAACAAGTCATAATTAAGATTATATTAAAGTCAGATAACCAAATCAACCCAAGTTTGAAAACCCATAAACAAGATAGGACAAGTACGATAAACATGGGTGACTATGACAGACTCTCCAACTGGGGTAGAAACATGGATGGGGCCATCAAGTACATCACAAACCACATCAAATCCCAAGGCAAATTAAACTGACACATATGAATAAGTAGAACCCAGATCAAACAAGACAGTAGACATCCGGTCACAGAAAAGAATAGTACATCTGATCATTGCATCATACGCCTCAACATCGGTCGAACATGAAAGTTAAAACCTTGGCTTGGCCATCACGTCGAACTCCTTCCACTTTCTTTACAAAGTCTGTCGCCTCATTAAAACTTTTACCTGCAGAGGTCATGTGAACAAACAATACATGTAACTCGGGGTTTAATCCTTTGACGAATAGTCGAATCCTCTCATCCTCTAAAGTTACCAACTGGGTAGCATATCTAGACAAGGCATGGAACTTCGCCTCATAGGCAGCTACAGTCATACGGCC
Source organism: Solanum lignicaule (assembly GCA_029582545.1). Taxonomy (NCBI): domain Eukaryota; kingdom Viridiplantae; phylum Streptophyta; class Magnoliopsida; order Solanales; family Solanaceae; genus Solanum; species Solanum lignicaule. The sequence continues at coordinate 8,157 of JAJOOF010000760.1, forward strand.
TGCTCCACAGCCATAAACTAATCCTTCTTGCGATCCCTCAAAGTCTGAGGTATATACTTTTCCAGGAACAGAGCATGGAACTGCATCCAAGTAAGTGTGGGCAAGACTGGTGATATGCATTCCACATAGGCCCTCCACCACTACTTAGCTTCACCTTGAAGCTGGAAAGTCACGAACTCTACTCCATGCTGGTTTACAATGTCCAACTTGTGAAGCCTCCCATAGCAATCAAAAATGAACTCATAGGCATCCTCACTCTCATAACCGTGGAAAACAGGAGGCCTCAGTTTCAAAAATTTAGTAAATATCTCATGTTCAGTACCACTCATCACAAGACCCAATAAGGGACGGAAAAAGACATCAATGCCTGGTGCTCTAGACACCTTGGGAACAGTAGCAGCAATGGGGAGGTTTGGCCGGTGGTTGAGCTGTTTGTACTGTGGAAAGGACTCTGGGTCGACCAACCCCTTCACAAAGGTCATGAAACAATGGATCTAATGGAGGAATACCGGTATTCACAGCCTATGCATCGTCCTCTGGTCCAACATCATCCTCGTCTTCAATTTCCACATTCTTTCTACCTTTTCTTGGGGTGCAGGAGGGGCCTCTTCCCTAGGAACATTCTCAGTTAGGGATCCACCCCTGGCGGGTGCCACTCTTCCTTGTCCTATGCCCATTTCTCTTCCCCTACCACTTCCTCGACCACGACCTTTGGTTGCGGACTCCTCTACTAGCTCATTGATGGGATCTACGGTCCTGACGTAGTTGTATCGTGTGTTAACCATCTGCGGACAAAAGAGTGAAGGAGATTAGATTCCAATTTGGATCACCGGATACCAATTGGAATCAAGTCATAGCACGAAAGGAGAAGAAGACAGAGATTTCCTAATGTCATGTAGCATCTCGAAGAAAAATACAGACGTCTCTGTACCGTTCCGCAAGACTCTACTAATCTCATTTTAGCACAATAGGATCAAGAAACCTAGGGCTCTAATACCAACTTTGTCATGATGCAGACCGTCGTGATTGGTACCCACACTAACCCTCTGGTGGGAGAATCATTACTACAGCTCAACTAAGCAATTAACAAAAACAAAGCATTTAAAGATATGGAAGCAAGTTTAAATGACTAAATAAAATACGAAGTTTCCATAAACTCCAATGGTCTAACAAACACACTATCGCGGAAACAACCCCTAGAACTGAAAGTCATTGTACCAAAACAATATTTAACTAACAAGTCTAAGAAAATGAGGGTGGAACCCCAAAAACTAAACATAAACAACCTAAACATCTGAGTCCAAAAATAATTGACTAAACAAAACAAGGATCCATGGCAGCCTGAAAGAACTGGCTCACCCTCGAATTCGGTCGCGGTCAATAATTTCCTAACTGAGGTCTGTCAGTAGCCACCAAAAGATGTCCTATACTCAACAAGGAAAGAGCAAGTGCAGTATTAGTACATGAAACCACAGTGTACTGGTAGGATCACACGGCTACTCCCGTAAGCACAATATATACAGGAAATTACCACACAGTAAGTACACATTTATAGAACACAGTTCAGTTATCATTTTAGGAGCAACATACAATTACCCAATATCAATAACAGTTAAACATGAACGTAATAGTCACAAGTGGTCCTCTCATGGAACTCGCGCCCAAACTGTTAGTGTGTCAGAACGTGACACCCGATCCAATATACATGTGTCAGAACGTGACACCCGGTCCAATATATGTGTCGAAATGTGACACCCGATCTAATATATGTGTCGGAACGTGACACCCAATCTAGTCAGCACAACCACAGTCACAATCACACCCATAATGAACAATACTCATAGTCATATAATCAAGTAACATGTTCATGGCATACATTGTTCACACATAATCATCTCATTTTGATTTACACTTCCTTATTCACATACATGCACACATACAATGAAGCAATTAACTGGCATATATCACACAACAGGAAATCAAACCATCACATACCTCGAAACCAAGCCTGAATACAACTAAGACACTTGAGTCTTCCCTTTCCGAAGTCTTTCAGCTTGTTCTTGGTCTATAAACAAGTAATTAACGAAAGGATCAATTAACAAGGCCTAATTTACCCGGATAATAATCAAACTATCAATCCAAGGCCAAACCCAAGATCCTAATACTCAATTAGGACTTTTCCCACCATAAACTTCAGGCCAAAACCCTCCCCCAATGATAATTACCTAAGATTCTAAGTTCTAGGAATCAAAATACATATTAGGGGATTAATTTCCTTACCTTTAGCGCTAGAAATTGTGGAAAACTGTCAAGAATCTCCCTGGGTCGTCCCTTAGCTCTTAAGAACGAAGCTTTGCAGAAAATAATGAAATTGGGGTTTTTCCCTGACTTATATCGTGACTGGCCCGCCACGGCGGACCCCATCCGCCACAACGGCCCTGCCCTAGCGGGATTAATCCCACCCCGATGTCTTGCACAGAGAGAGAAGCTCAGAATTTGAGTTCCAAGCTCCCATTTCACAACACACCTTCAAACTGGGACGGTCTAAAACTACCCTTTCACGCTAAGATCAGTGTCGGGAGTTCTACACGCCCGATTTCGATTCTGTAAAGCCGTACAGGCTCCTTAATGTCTTGGCTATCCATTCATGTGATCAAATTCATAATTAGATCCCCCATTCATTACCATAATCTATCTAGACCTCACCTGACTCAGATTTCGTCCAAGTCTGGCCTAGGCTAGAAATTTCCAAGTTACTACACAGAAGTTTTTTGGCCCCGAATTCCTTCCCCATTGGCTTTTCCATAACGATGGAAAGAGGCCGTTAAAATTACAAATTTCAATGCATCTTTAATTTCCTCGGCCCACATAAAAAATCATTTTAAAGAAAAAAGATCATAACATCGATAAGGGATGAGTGATTGAATGGGCTCAAAAAAGTAAAGTCAAAACTACCCAATATTTAGCTAAATTATAAAAACAATCGAATAGAGCGATAATTTTATAATTTAAACTTGCATAAGAAGCCAACACAATAAAAATAAGTCAAAACTATTCAATATTTAGCTAAATTAAAAACATTCGATTCAAATATATTATTACAATTGTATTCGATAAATATTTATCTTATTATATGTTTTTATAATTGTGGACTCCTTAGAAATACTATAAAATAATTTTCTTACTACTTAAAAATTTTAGGAATATAACATCATCGAATCAATTTTGTAAACTTGTGATATCACATGGCAGTAAGGACAAGTGGACCGGTGGAGGCGGACTTGTGTGCAGCTACATAAGAGTAGAACCAAATGAAAAAGAGTTTAGAGAATTCGAATATATATACATATTGTTTTGTTTTATTTTTTAAATAAAACTTTGTTTATAACTTTTTCTGACAAATTATTTTAAAATTTGGTTATATATTTTTACATAATTTTAAAAGTATTTATGTAAAAAAAATCTTAAATTACACTAAAAAGAAATTAATCCCTTCATTACAATTTGTTTAAACTACTTTTCTTTTTATTTTCGTTTAAAAATTAAATTTTCCCCCCTTGTTAACAACTCTTTAATTTCAATTTGTCAAATGAAATGTTTAAGATCAAAACATTAAAAAACGTTTTGAATATTTGATATATTTTTAATTTAGGGCCATAATTTTAAAAGTCTTGTTTTATTTTTTTAAACCCCCTATGTTAAATTAAAATAGAATAAATAAATTAAAATAGAAAAAATAGATTAAATAGATAAATCATCCTTAAATTATTTAATTTATTTATTTGAATATATATATATATATATATATATATATATACATTAAAAAAAATTATATAGGTATACCAAATAAAGGCTCAAAAGTACCAAAAACTACCATTAGGTTAGTGCAAGAACCTCTTCATCTTCTCCACCCAACCTCTTCATCTCATTTCTTCTCCCCAACCCAATCTTCATATCCTTTCTACCAAATGTTCAGTGATTTTTTCTTAATCTTTGAAGGACACAATTTGATCCATTCAAGAAGTTTTCTACATCTAATGTAGAGTTTCGTCAGATCTAATTTCAAAAGTCTCGATCTTTGCAAGTCGGCTCAAATACTATGTCTCTTTGATGTCTTCATCGTCTCTGCAGCTCCGATAAGCTTTTATAGTAATGGTATCGCAATTGAGGGAGACAAAAAGGTCCAATGTGTTGCTCCAAATCGATTCCTATAATTTTTTAAATGAGTTCTCTGGTGGTTCTATTAATTTTTAGGATGATTAACACAAGTTACAAGATCCAGGATTTTGAATTTCAGCTGAAGAAGGTGCAACTATTAATCCAATCTGTAAGACATCAATTTTATGTTTCTTTATGTCTTCATTTTTTTCGATAAATAAAATCATTGGACATTTATGTCCTTTCTGTGCAATTTTATTTTCTGAAATAATATAGATATTTATGCCCTTTTGTTTGTGAAATTTATTTTTTAAATATCAAATGAAAGTAGAGATAAATATTAGATTTAAAAGAAAATTGATCACCCACTTCTTCACTTTGTAAGTTTCTAGGTTAATAGGTAGCACTACTTCCTCCACTTCTTCATAATCGTCCTCCAGAAAGCAGAAAAATAGAAAAAAAACTGTCTTTCAGCGCTTAACTTTTTAGTTTTTTTACTCCAAAACAATTTCAGGACAACCACTATATATATGAGAAAACAAACGAAAAAGTTTTATCTTTGCAAAGTGAAAAAGAATTTCTGAACCTGAACAAGAAGACGAGGTTTGTATCAGTCCCCTTATTTTATGGTTGAACAAAATTAAATAGATAGTTATATGTTGCAGAAGATTTTTTCATTGATTATTTGTGTCACATACATTGATATTACTTTACTGTGTCCGACAATCAATCAGAAGATAAAAAAAATTCAGTTATAAGTTTTTGAATTAGAAACACTCTAATTATCGCGTATATTACATTTTGTGTGGTGTGCATATTTACTATTGATGTGTGACACATACTATTGAAGAATAACAGATTTCAAGGCATATTCTGAAACAACTTCTCTGTTTTGTTCGTATATTGATGTTTTCCTTCGACTTTTTAGGGAAGAGAGGCTGGATTGTAGTGAAAACATGGTATGAAAGTCTATCAAGTGAAACTTGCTTCTTGTACATGGAATATAGAATTAGGATAGGAAAATGAAACTTTGGATTTGAATAAACGAAACCAAAATCTTTTTATATGAATATTCTGTGGGACAATTAAATTTTTTACTGAAACTAATAGACATTTCTTCACGGGGATTGGTATTTATAAGATCTACAATCTCTTCTTAACACCTTAGCTTATATAAGTTTTCAGAAAAGTTATTATGCCTTCAAATTTGGACAGTTCCTGCATGTATATATATCTTCTATATGTTATACTAGTTCTTTAATCTACTAGCTTTTGTTTGGTAAAAAACAATTTTATTTATTACCAAAAGGAATTACAAAATCTGAAAAGGAAATAAATCTATAATAACTTTAGTTCATCAACAACAGCATCTTACTTCAGTCTAACTAAAGAACCCTATTATGTGAGAACACACAGGGTAAAAGTTCAAGTTCATAGCCTTCTTTCCACACTTGCATTTAGAGACACTCTTTGACAAACCTCTTGTATGGTAGGCTTGATTACCAGTGTTGCGCCTCTAGCTCTTCCTTGGAATACCCTCAAGTTTTTTTCCTTCCAAATGTGGTATACATATCTAACAATTACCATTATGAAGATTACTGCTTTTTGGCTCTTCCTTTTCTTTGTAGTCATCCAAGCAAGTTCTTGTTGCAAGTCTCCAGGATTAAGGATAGGTTCTTTCCAGGCCAACAACGTCATAGCAACAAAGTCATTCAAAATAAAAGTGGCTAATACTCTCCAAACTAGTAGCACATAAAGGACATTCCAAAGTTATGTGAATCCCCATCTATCAATTTTGTCCCTTGTATCCAATCTTCCTAACGCTGCTACTCTAAATATAAAGAGTCATTTTGGTGCTCCCAAGTTATTGCATACTAGTCTTCTCCATGTGACTCTAGGAAAAGGTCCTGATATTTCTCTATGTAGCTTCTGAATGGAAAAAATTTGCATAGAAAGTTAGTGATCATAGTCGTACCCTACTGATCCAAAGTACTTTTTTTCGTTTATATGCTAGTGATGCTTCAATCAATTAATATTAGAAAGAACAGTGAAATCTTATTAATAAATGATGTGAGTGAGACTTTGCAGATTGATGATTTATGATATTTTTAGATTTTTCTTTAGTTGTCAACTGTTGGTGCTTTTATATAACTATTTTTGTTAAACTAATGGATTTTATGTCTTATGGACATTCTAAAATTACCTATTGTGTTTTGATAGTATTCTGCCAATCAATGGCACCAGGTGGACGTGTCTTTAAGCAAACTACACTTACAAGGGAAACTATTCAAGATACTCTATCATTGGATGAATTAAATAACCCTACTCCTGTTGTTAACACAGGTAATACATTTTATTATATTGATTAGGATTAAATTATTTAGTTATTGGCCAAGTTGAACTTTTTACTAAATGGATAGGTATTGTGAACTACACCTTTGGACTCAACAATATTTATATAATATGTGAAGCTTATAATAAATAGACATGATATGAATGATAAAAAAAAAAGATGTTGTTAGCTCTTGTATATTCTCTTTGTTTTGTCAATGATTTTTTATTTTACTTAATTGTTTGTTTATATACAATAAAATAAAGCAAAATTTTTAGTTGTTTCAGTTTTCATACCTTTCTTCCATACGTGCAATATTTTTTAGATTATAGGTGAAACTTTGAACTGACTTTAATTTTTTTTCATATGATGCTTCTACTAGAATCAAGAATGTTCGTGACAATAGAGGTAAAAATCTTGAAAAAATGAAGAAGGCTATGGGAAGCAAGATGAAAATAGAGATTTCAGTTGGTAAAGGAAGACCAACTAAACCAGATCAATCGGCAAAATTATCCAATGAGTTGGGGATAATTGCTTGAAATTTTATTTTGCTTCCAAACAGGTGGAAGGAACTCAAAAGAGAGGACAAAGATGCAGCACATGTCAAGTAAGAATTCTATACGCTAGTAAATTTATTACATGGTTGTGATTATATTGAGTTCTTTTTATCGGATATTCCTATTTTTCATCTATCTAATTTTTTGGTGAACTCCTTGGCAATATCTAGTAGTAAGTTTGCGAATGGTCTCTTTCACTTTATTCTCTGTTTTTCTAAGAATTGACAAGATTTTTTTTATTATCAACAGCTAACCACTAGAAAAAATGCAACTGATACATCAAATCTACTGCTGGATACTATATGTATGAAGGAACCAATCGTGGATGATGTAATGATAAAAGAAGACCTTGCAAATCCCTATTGCATTATTGTAAGTATTTAGGTTTAAAATTTCTATTTACTTCTTCTATTGATTTTTCGCTGATTTTGATTGTCTTTCAGTGGAAAGACAAGTACGGTAATTATAAAATTGTGTTCACTACATTTAGTTTTGCTACTTAATTGTTAGAGTGATGTGAATTATTATGTTCCTCTTTAAGTAACTTTTTTTTCTATCTTAAAATATTTACTTTTTAAAAAGGTTTTGTACTTAATATTACAAATTACATACAATAATTTGTCTATATACATTTCTTATTAATTAACACAATATACAAGTGCAAAACACGTACTCTTGACTAGGTGATGATGGTGATGTTTAGTCATAAATAATATTGACTAATGAAGGTAATTATCGATAGTGATAAGTGAATGTAATAATGGTTGATGGTGATAATTGCAAGTGATGGCTAATGGTAATGACGACTGATTTTGGTCATTGGTGATAGTTACAATTGTACTTAGGATGATGATGAATATTGCGGATGATAGATGATGGTGGTTGAGGTGGTAGTAGTTGTGGCTGTGATAGTGGTTGAGATAAGAAGATGGAGTAGTGGTGAATTGTCATCTTTATAGAAATTCATAAATAAATATCTTAATAATATTCAGACTTTGTTATAGATTTTAATCATATAGACTCATTAAGTGGTTGTAAAATAAGAAAAGCAAACACACTTAATAATTAAGATATAAATGATTATGATTTGGACCTTGAAAACAAAAGGACTTAATGACAGAGACCTAAATGATTAAAATTACGACTTTCATCAAGTGCAAACAAAAGCATTCAAATATATTAAATCCATATCGTATCAATTTAATAACATTTATTATCATTATTTAAACAAATATTGCATATAGTATAACATTAATAATATTTTTCTAAATATATTGGTGTTCTAATCGTTTTATATTAATTGACGTAATAAACACGTTTAAAACATACTCTAAATTGATATATATTAAAATGTGTTATTGTAGTAAACATTTTATATGTCATAATTGATAATCAATTAACAATGACGTCTACATGTAATAATTATTTTTAAATTGGCTATTTTTGTGTTTTCCCCTTACTTTATGGAAATTTCCTACTTGCTCTCTCTCTCTCTCTCTCTCTATATATATATATATATATATATCAAAGTGTGTGTTATAAATATAGTGAATGTAGAGAAAATTTAGGAACCCTAACTTTGGGAGCAAGTCAATTTTTTCTTATAAAATAGAGGGGTTCTCTTCATTGTAAACTAGATCTGGGAATTTCTAATTTATCTCTCAAGAGAAACAATAAGTCTTCTCTCTTCACCCTACTTTCTTCTCATTATTTTATATAGTTTCATAACACGTTACCAATATGAGTCTCTAACCAATTGACTTTGAGTTAATATATTTGATTCAGGTTAGTAGGAACTTTATGAAGGTTAGCAGATTTCATTATTTTGTTTTACTTGCTTTTAGATTATTAAAATTATTGGTTGTATGTCAATTTTTTTGTGAATAAGGTTCACTGATTAGACTATAATTAATTAACTATAACATGTTGCAATTTATCATGATATTGAAGTAATTTATATGCAACAATTGCAACATTAAGCTATGCAGCAATTGACTTTACTTTTATACATTACAATGTCCATCTTTATAATTTGTTCATGTAAGTTTAGCGCAAAGCTTTTTTACTGATTTTGTTTGGTTTAATAAGTGAGTGAGGTACTTTGCCTTCTAAGTGAGTTTTTACTCTCCTACATTTCTCATCATGTAATAATAATGTTTTCAATAGCATAAAGGGAGTAAGATGATTGTTTCATGTCCAATCGCATCAAGGGAGTAGACGATGGATTCATGTCGAATCACTAATATATTTTACTAAAGTCCTGGTGCACCATGATGAGAAGGTATTTGATTCAAGTCTCATCGATTTTTGGCCTAAGGCGCTTTTATAGAAAAATAATGTCCTTTGGTGAAAAAGTCATGAAACCAATTCATTGAATTTTATCTATTCCTTAATGTGAATATGATAGCAGTGCATAATATGTCTGAAAGAAGAAAAGTGATTGAATAATACACATGAATATGGAATGAGGTACTAAATTATCATAATTTGATATACTTATATGGCTGTGTTTATTCATGATAAATGCCTAAAGTATAAAACCATTCTTTGAAGTGAATGAGGTATAAGCCTACCATGCTAGGCATGGAAAAGGTCCTGACCACCAAAAATGTCTTTCGAAAGACATGTGTTATTTTCTGTTTGTATTAGACAAGGATTAGTGCAATTGAGACACATTCTATAGTAAATCAAAAGTTTCCTAATTCCAATACTTTCATACTTTGGCATGATCATTTGGGACATCATGAGTCTATAATGACGAGACGAATTATAGAAAATTCAAAGGGTCATCCATTGAAGAACCTAGAGATTCGTTTAAATGGTGAATTTCTTGTACTACTTCTTATCAAGAAAAGTTAATTTGAGACCATTACTAACGAAAATTGAGATTACGTCTCATGCATTCTTGAAACATATGCATGAGGAAATTTGTGGACCTATTCAACCACCTATTAAGTTGGTTAGACACTTTATGATCCTAATAGATGATCATCCTAGATGGTCTCATATATGCATTTTGCCATCTGGCAACTTGATATTTGCAAAATTATTAGTACAAATAATATGATTATCGGCACAGTTTTCTAATTATCATATTAAGTTCATTCGCCTTGATAACAATGTAGAATTTTCATCCCAAGCATTTAATGATTAATTCCTATCATCTGGGATTGAATAAACTCAATACTGAAGTGAATTTGATAGTGCAAAAAAAATCTTATCAATACGAACGTGCACTTAATCATGTTGGGATCATGACTCACCTTCAAAAGAGGTAGAGAAATTGAGAAGAAATAAATCTGAAAATTACTCCCAAAGTAATAAAAATGAACTTTGCTCAAATAATAGTAAATTAGAAATTTACTAAGCGAAAGGCACATGACATAGTAAACTTAGAGTTTACTAGTGCTAATAATTTTATTAGTTGACATGAATGATTTGGTCATCTTAAAGATGTTTATTTTGAGTAATAGACACGCATTGAAGAACTAGATGATTCTTCAAGAATTATTTTTGTTGTTTGTTCTCATGATAAGTTGATTGGATCAACTAATGTTGGGAATAAATTTCTAAATTCTGAAAAGTATAAATGGTGAATATAGACCCGTTCACATATCATGTGATATGATAAAGAGATGAATCTATAAGAGAATCATAAGTGTGTTTGTTGTCAGCCTGCAATTTGACATTCACAAAATTGTGTTTGCAAGACAATTGAGTTAAGAACACAATTTTCAAAATGTGTAATCAAGGCGATTCATCTTTATAATATTGATAAGTATCCAAGCTGATATGACATTAAATGTCTCAAATAAATAGTCAATCATTGCTTATGAGAACAAAGCTTCATGGTCTGAAATATAATATATTGCATACAAAAATAATTATATACATCAGACCAATCAATTATAATCATTTTTTCTTAATTGATTTATTGATAGGGACAAATAGTTTCCATCTAATAATTTTGATGTGTTGTATATGATTAATGGATATACGATGATGCACAAAGATGGATTCTCCTAAATAGATTGAGATATATGTTAGTTTATCTAACATAAGGGGAATATAAGAAGTAATCAAGAGTTGCAAATGCTCCTATTGAATGTCCCTAAAGGATAGGTTCTGCTACATACGTGAAGCTTTATAGTCCAATTGGTTCTAACTAAAACATTTCTTGAAAAAAGGAGAGGAGCAAAGGATCTAAATGATCATATAAGGAGGCAATGTGCTCTTGAAAAGCCTACGACATAACACTTCATGAAACCTCATGAGAGGGGTTGCTACTTGAAAATAATGAAGTCACGTGATCTCAATAATTTATGTTGTATTGTGAATCGAGACAAAGTATATTTCGTCAACGATATCTTTGATACAATATAACACAATATTTAATGTCACACTTTTAATACTTGATGTTGTCACTTGACAAAAAAATATCCGATAGATTCAAAATGCATGAAGCATATGCAAATTTTTGGAAAACTTTTTTATCATTCTCACGTGGATTAAATCAATCAAAAATCTTTTGTATTGTTATACAAGTTGATAACATGAAGTGGAACTCTTGAAGAGTTTTCAAAAGGCAACAAATTATTTGCTTAAAGAAGTTGAAGTGGGGAATAGATTTTAAAATAAATATTGACATTGTGATATTGATTTAGTGAAAAGATTACCGTATAGTTAGCTTTTTAATAGATGACTTCAATTTTATTTGACTGAAACTTTCTGGTTGTCATTTCTATCTTACCATAATTATTTTCATTAATGATAATTTGTGACAAATAATTATGCTATATTATTATGCTCTTATATAACGTAGTTCATTTTTTCTTTACCTTAATGTTTAAAGTAAAGTTTTATGTATCAATGCCAACATAATTTTAACTTTTAAAATCAAATTGTCAAAATAACAATCAAGTTGTGTTCAATGAAAAAATGGTACTCGAAGAAGAATGTGTAGAATCAATTGATGTATCTTATTTGTTGGTAACTGAGATACCAAACTTTCAATCTAGATTTTGGAGTTAATCTAAAATTTGTCAAATGATATTTTTGTTCTTGATATCTGAGCTGAAACAACTAACATGAACTATTGGGTGCTCAACACAGATGCTTTTAAAATCTAAAATTTGTCAAATGATATTTTTGTTCTTGATATCTGAGCTGAAACAACTAACATGCACTATTGGATGCTCAACACCGATGTTTTATACTAGTAATAGAAATAAGGAAACCTCCTAATATGAGTTGATAACCGTGCGAGTTCAGCAGCCCTCAGTGATAGCAGTGGACCCAATCCTATTTGGAATCTGTTACATCTGCGTGAATGTTAAAATCCAAATCAACTTGATATTCATATGCCTATGTCCATTCACTTCTAAAGTTTAAGAGTTCGAAAATAGGGTCTAGCGAAGGAGTTTTAACTGATTTGTAATGGTGGTTGAGTGAATCTTTTGAATTCTAGGGTTTAGCCAAGGGATTTATGTGGTCCTACTTTTCATGTGTATGCATAAGTTTCTCGAGATTATTGATTTTAAGCTAATATATGTAAGAAGGAATTAATTGTGGATGATGTAATGATAAAAGAAGACCTTACAAATTCCTGTTGCATTGATGTAAGTATTCAACTTTAACATTTATATTTACTTCTTTTGTAGATTTTTGGCTAATTTTGAATAGTCTTTGCAGTGGAAATACAAGTACGGTAATGATGAAATTGTGTTCACTACATTTACTTTTGCTACTTAATTGTTAGTGTGATGTGAATTGTTATGTTCCCTTTTGAGTAATTTTTTTATCTTAAAAAAATTTACTTAATAATATAAGAACATACAATAATTTATTTACATACATTTATTATTAATTAACTCAATATACAAGTGCAAAGTACGTACACTTAACTAGGTGATGATGGTGATGGTTAGTCATATGTAGTGTTGAAATGAAGATAATTATCAATAGTGATAAGTGAATGTAATAATGGTTAATTTTGATAAGTGCAAGTGATGACTAATGTTAATGACGATTGATTTTGGTGATTGGTGAAAGTGATAATTGTAGTTGTGTTGATGATGAGTGTTGCGGATAGTAGGTTATGGTGATTGAGGTGATAGAGTTGTGGTTGTAATAGTGGTTGAGATGTGAATATGGAGTTGTGGTGAATTGTCATCTTTGTAGAAATTCTTAAATAGATATCTTAATAATATTAAGACTTTGTTATATATTATAATCATTTAGACTCATTAAGTGTTGTCAAATCATTAAAAACAAATGCACTTAATAATTAAGATATAAATGATTATGATTTGGACCTTGAAAGGACTTAATGACAGAGACCTAAAACAAAAGGACTATTAGATTTCATTAAATTCTTTTGTTTTCAAGGTCCAAAGCATAATCATCTATATCTTAATTATTAAGTGTGTTTGTTTTTTCTTATTTTACAACCACTTAATGAGTCATATGATTAAAATCTATAACAAAGTCCTAATATTTTTAAGATATCCTTTTAATAATTTCTACAAAGATGACAATTCACCACTACTCCATCTTCTCATCTCAACCACAACTACTACCAACATAATTACCATTACCTACCATCTGCAACATTCATCATCAGCCAACCACAATTATCACTATCCCCAATCACCAAAATCAATCGTCATTACCAATAGCCATCACTTGCAATTATCACCATCAATCATTATTACATCCACTTATTACTATCGATAATTACTTTCATTAGTCAACATTTATTTGACTAACCATCACCATTATCACCTAGTTAAGTGTACATGATTTGCACGTCTATATTGTATTAATTAATAATAAATGTGTATAAATAAATTATTGTATGTATGTTATATTATTAAGTACAAAACTTTTTTAAAAAGTAATTTTTTTAAGATAAAAAAAGTTAATTAAAGAGGAACATAATCAATCACATCAAACTAACAATTAAGTAGCAAAAGTAAATGTAGTGAACAAAATTTCATCATTATCGTACTTGTCTTTCCACTGCAAAGACAATTTGAAATCAGCCAAAAATCAACAGAAGAAGTAAATAAAAATGCTACACATGAATACTTTCAGCAATGCAGCAGGAATTTGTAAGGTCTTCTTTTACTATTACATCATCCGTGATTAATTCCTTCATACATATATTAGCTTAAAATCAGTACTCTCGAGAAACTTATGCATACACATGGAAAGTATGGCCACATAAATTCCTCGGCTAAATCTTAGCATTCGAAAGGTTCACTCAACCACCATTACAACTAACTTAAAACTCCTTCGCTAAACCCTATTTTTGAACTCTAACTTTAGAAGTGAACGGAGATAGGCACATGAATATCAAGTCGGTTCAAGTTTTCATAATTCATGCAGATGCAACGGATATCAAACAGGGCTGGGTTCGCCGCTATCACTGTGGGCTGCTGAAATCGCACGATTATCAAATAATCTTAGGAGTTTCCCTTATTTCTATTACTAGTATAAAAGCACCTATGATGAGCATGTGCCCAATAGTTCAGGTTAGTAGTTTCAGCTCAGATAAACAAGAACAAAAAACATCATTTGACCAAACTTAGATTAACTTCAAAATCTACATTGAATGTTTGGTATCTCTGTTACTAACAAATAAGATACATCAATTGATTCTACACATTCTTCTTTGAGTACCGTTCTTTCATTGAAGACAACCTAATTGTTGTTTTGAAAATTTGCTTTTAAAAGGTAAAATTTTTGTTTGTATTGATACATGAAAATACACTTTAAACAATAAGATAAAGAATAAAAGAACTACATTATATAATAACATAATAATATAGCATAACTATTTGTCACAGATTATCATTAACAAAAATACTTATGGTAAAATGAAATGATAACCAGAAAGTTTCAATAAAATAAAATTGAAGTCATCTATTGAAAGGCAAACAACACGATAATCTTGTCCTTAAATCAATATCACAATGTCAATGTTTATTTCAAAATCTATTCCTCACTTCAACATCTTTAAGCAAATAATTTGTTGCCTTTTGAAAACTCTTCAAGAGTTCCACTTTATGTTATCAACTTGTATAACAATACAAAAGATTTTTTATTAATTTAATCCACGTGAGAATTATAAAAATGTTTTTCAAAAAATAGCATATGCTTCATGCATTTTGAATCTATCGGATATTTTCATATCAATTTTGTCAAGTGACAGCATCAAGTATTAAAAGTGTGTCATCTTCTAATGTCTAGGCTACAAGTCAAATAAGTTTTATGCTTACCAAGATACATCATTCCACTTTTCACTTTTCACTTGATAATTATTTATAAGTTAGCATGCTTTAATAGATGTAAATTTTATATCGTAATAATATTTTACAACATTGCATTTTATTGTATCAAAGATATCATCGATGAAATATCACTTTGTATCGGTTCACAATACAACATAACTTATTGAGATCTCATGACTTCGTTATTTTCAAGTAACTACCCCTCTCATGAGGTTTCATAAAGTGTTATGTCGTAGGCTTTTCAAGAACACATTGCCTTCTTATATGATAATTTTGTCATTTGCTCCCCTCCTTTTTTCAAGAATTATTTTATTTAGAATCGATTGGTGTATCATGCTTCACGCATGTAGTACACCTTATCCTTTAGGGACATTCAATATGAGCATTTGATACTCTTGGTTACTTCTTATCTCCCCCTTATGTTAGATAAACTAACATATATCTCAATCTATTTAGGAGAACCCATCTTTGTGCATCATTGTATATCCATGAATCATATACTGCACATCAGAATTATTAGATGGAAACTATTTAGTCCCTGGCCATAAATCAATTAAGAGAAAAATTGATCATAATTTATTGGTCTTATGTATACAATTACTTTTGTATGCAATATAGTATATTTCAGACCAAGAAGCTTTTTTCTCATAAGCAATGATTGACATTTATTTGACGCATTTAATGTCATATCAACTTAATATTTATCAATATAATCAAGATGAATTGTCTTGATTACACATTTTGAAAATTGTGTTCTTAACTCAACTATCTTGCACACACAATTTTGTGAATGTCAAATTGCAGGTTGAAAACAAACACACATATGATTCTCTTGTAGATGCATCTATTTATCATATCACATGATAGGTGAATGATCTCATATTCACCATTTATACTTTTCAGAATTTAGAAATTTAGTCCCAATATTAGTTGATCCAATCAACTTATCATACGAACAAACAACAAAAAGAATTCTTGAAGAATCTTCTAGTTCTTCAATGCATGTCTATTACTCAAAATGAACATCTTTTAATTGACCAAATCATTCATGTCAACTAATAAAATTGTTAGTACTAGTAAACTCTAAGTTTACTATATCATGTGTCTTTTGCTTTTGTGAATTTCTAATTTACTATTATTTGAGTAAATTTCAATTTTATTACTTTGGAAGTAATTTTCGGATATATTTCTTCTCAATTTCTCTACCTCTTTTGAAGGTGAGTCGTGATCCCATCACAATTAAGTGCACGTCCGTACTGATAAGATTTATTTTGCACTATCACATTCACTTCAGTATTGAGTTTATTCAATCCCAAATGATAGAAGTTAATCATTAAATGCTTGAGAGGAAAATTCTACATTGTTATCAACACAAATGGACTTAATTATCAGAAAACTCTGTCAGTAATCATATTATTTGTACCAACAATTTTGCAAACACCAAGTTGCGAGATGGAAATAGGCACACATGAGACCATCTAGAAGGAGCATCTATTAAGACCATGAAGTATCTAAACAACCTACTAGGTGGTTGAATAGGTTCACAAATATCCTCATGCATATGTTTCAAGAACACATGAGACTCAATCTCAATTTTCGTTAGTGATGGTCTCACAATTAATCTGTCTTGATAACAAGAAGTACAAGAAATTCACCATTTAAACGAATCTTTAGGTTCTTAAATGGATATCCCATAGAATTTTATACAATTCGTCTCACCATTATAGACTCATGATATCTCAAACGATCATTCCAAACTATGAAAGTATTCGAATTAGGAGACCTTTGATTTACTATAAAATGTGTCTCAATTTCACTAATTATTGTCCAATACAAATCAGAAAAAGTGACACGTGTCTTTCCAAAGACATTCTTGGTGATACCACATCGACGACCAAAGTCACGATCTTTTTCACGCCTAGCATGGTGGGCTTACACCTCATTCATTTCAGATAATGGATCTAAACTTGTAGCATTTATCAAAAGTTCCCATTATGAATGAAACACAACATCTAAGTATATCAAATTATGATAATTTAGTATCTCTTTCCACATTCATATGTGTTATTCTATCACTTGTCTTCTTTCAGACATAGTATGTACTGCTACCATAATCACATTAAAGAATAGAGCAAATTCAGTGGAATTGGTTTCATGAATTTTTTCACCAAAGTACATTATTTTACTATAAAAGCGCCCTAGGCCATAAATCTGTAACACCCCAGAAAATTTTGAGCTAAGACTCGAACCATTCTTCGTTGAGAGTAAGATTTTATCGGGGAATTTAAATTTTCTTAAGTGTTAAGGTCACTAGATGTAGCACCATGAGTTCCAAAAAGAACTAAAGAGAATTCCTTCAATTAATTCCTAGGTTCTTCTAAGTTTTGAGTCAACTTCAAACTACCAACTTTTAGCACAAGATAAGTTAGAAGACCCCTAAGATATCAAAATAAAGGTCTTGGAATCCTCTTTCCGACGGCGCTGAGTTTACTAATTTTTAAGCTCGTATAAGGGAGATATGTCCATTTGAAGTTGGGTTGTCCAATTAAGGAAAGTTACCTGAAAATATGAGGAGTATTTAGGTCTTTTCCTTACCCAATGAGCTTAGATCAAATTTTAGTAATATTTTGGGGACAAATCTGATTTGGATCAGTTTTTATAAATCCAAATACGTTTAGGGTTTTAGAAGAGAGTTCATTCAAGTCATTACTAAGTTCTTTTAAATTTTGGGTCAACTTCAGATTACCATAACTTTTAGCACAGGATGAGTTAGGAGACCCATAAGAAATCAAATGAAAGATCTTTGAGTCCTCTTTCCAACACCACTGAGTTTGCTAATTTTTGAGCTCGTATGAGGGAGATATGCCATTTTTAAGTCAGGCTGTCTATTTAAGGAAAGTTACCCAAAATAGGAGGGGTATTTTAGTCTTTTCCTTAGCTCCACTTATTCTAAACGCGAATTACACCCAATTAAGGCTCTGAACTGGTTAGAATCAGTTTCATTCATCCCTAAAAGCATTTAGGGTTTTAGAGAGAATATTCAAGAGGAGAAAAATTTCAAAGTTTTAAGCGACTGTTCAAGAAATTCAAGATTTTGCCAAGAACCTAGTTCTTTGAGGTATGTAAGTTTCCATAGTGTTGGGTTCGTTCACCCACATGCCAATCATGAGTTTCTTTTGAGAATCTATCAATAAATATTGAGCAATGTAAGTGCCTGAGGAGTTCTTGATAAGTGTTCTAGAAGTTTCATTCTAAATCTTATTTTGTTAAGGTTTTGAGGAATTCTTGAGATCAAAATTAGTGATTTGAGGGCTATTTTTAGTAGATTAGTGTATACTTAGGTTCGGCATTCGAATCTAAGTGGGTGGGGAAGAAACTATTCGATTCTAGGTGAACTAGGGTGAGAAAACGAGCAAAAAAATTTGTTAGGTTTTTCTGGAAATGGTGTCACGACCCGAGCCTACACCTTGGGTGTGGCCGGCACTTGAGAACCATTGTTGGTCCCCAAGCGAACCCTCATCCTGGCTGACTACAAGCGGAAGACTAACTTAAGAATGCAAAGGCTTAAAACTGAAATAAAATGTTCATAAAACTTAAATACAAACTTTAAGTCCAAAGAAAACTCTGTATAATAAAATATATATAACTCACCATAAAAAGGCAACTTTAATCTTTAAAACATTTTAACAAAATAAATGAAGACTTCTAAAACTCTACTGTCTATCTATGAAGCCTCTAAACCACAATGATGGAAGTCGGGACAAGAACCACGACCTCCTAACAAATTCTTTGCTGGTTTTCTCACCCTAACTCGCCTAGAATCGAACGATTTCTTTCCCAATCACTTAGAATCAATTACTTAACATAAGTACTCTCTAATATACTCAATACATCCCTTAAAACACTCACTTTGATCTCAAGAAATCATCCAAAACCCAACACAACAAGATTTAGAATGAACTTCAGGAACACCTATCAAGAACTCAACAAGAATGAAATTTGCACTGAAAATAACATGTTTGGCATATGGGTGAACAAACCCAACACTATGGAAGCTTACATACCTCTTAGGGATCAAACCCATGGTGAAAATCCATAACAACTCTCAAGAACGTCAACGAACGCTTGATCCTCTCCTCTTTTCTCCTCTTCTCTCTTCTTTTCTGTTCTTGAACTCTCAACTAAAACCCTAGGATAATTTTAGGATTATAAAACGGAGCCTAATAGGATTAGGCCCTTAAAATATTACTAAAAATGAATTAAATCGGATCTGGTAAGGAAAAGACCAAAATAGCCCTCTCTATTTCCGGCTAACTTTCCTTAACTGGGCAGCCTAACTTCAAAAGGTCATATCTCACTCATCCGAACTTGAAACTTAGCAAACTAAGCGGCGTTGGAAAGATAATTCAAAGATATTTCCTAAGGTATCTGGTAGAACATCTAAATCATCCTGATCTAGGAGCTATGATCATTTGAAGTTGACCCAAAACTCATACTTAGCTTAACTTGCAAAATTTCAGATTTTACTATATCCAATTTAATTCTTTTTGGAACTCAAGGTGCTACATCTAGTGACCTTAACACTTAAGAAATTTTAATTCCTCGGTAAAATCTCACTCACTACGATGAACGGTTTGAGTCTTAGTTCGAAAAAATTTCTGGGTGTTAAAATATCTCCCTCTTGGGATAATTCATCCTCGAATGACGGCTGAACTGAGTATGTAATAGGTTACTCTTACTAAGGTCTGTGTCTAATGGTATGCTCTTACTACATTTAAGCTTAACCCAAATCCTTAATTTCGGGTTCTATACCTCGATAGGGAATCTCCTCCCAAGACTATCAATCTTTCACACCATATTCAAGCTTAGTATTCTAACAACTCCATAGACTCCTAGTAACCAACTCCTTCAGATCGAACTAAGGGATCTCATTTAACTATTTCTCTTAATAAAATCTAATCCTCTTCTTCCTCATTGTTAATAATTTTAGATGGAATTATCTCACCATCACTAACACGGTAAGAACATCAACCTCCTTTTTTTTAACCTTACTCCATTACAAAAAGGACCTCTAAAAAGATCTCCCCCAAACTCTTCGAATTCATTACCATCTTAATCTCAAACACTTGACTCAATATCTCATCTTCTCATCTCCCCCTTAGGTTTAAAGCTAACACTTGAAAGCTATGGCCCTATTCCATCATCTCTAACTTGTGTACATCCTCTTAATGCTGTTTTTACTCTTGTGACTTAGCCACACTTCACTGCCCTTCTCTAAAGGTTAGGGTCTCTCACCTGTACCACTAATATTAATAGGAGCTAACATTTTAATTCCTCACCTACTCTATGCCAAGTCTACAAGATTAAATCTCAAGACTAACATCATCACCCTCATGGTTCCATTCTTTGGATCATGACACTCATCTCAAATTCAAGCTTATTGTTTATGACTAAACTCGAATATTAATATTATTGCTCGCTTACTATACTAACTTACCACCACTAGATATAAATTCAGAAGCACTGTCCACTAGGACCTTATGACAAATAGCGAATCCTCACCTCTTAGTATTCATACTTATAATTTACTATCACATTTCCCTTCACAACTTGAGTACTATTCACTCATTCACTGTACATCAATGCCTAATTAGTTCTATAACACTTTGAATATTACAGGCTTTCCCTTAAAGATCATAAGCCTAGCTTAGAGCTATCACCTCATGAATACTCTTGCTCTTCTATTCACCACTTACACTTGGTCATTACAAGCACAATGACACGTCCTCATAACCCTTTTCTAGTTAAGGTATACTCTAACTCATCTTGACTTGCAACTCTTACTCTACCTCCTATCCTGAGTTCTTCACAACTCCTCACTTCTTAGTCTACCCATAAGGGAAAACTCCTCATTACTAACTTACTAGGTGTATGACTATAGTAACATAACTCTTCAAAACATTATCTCCCTTTCTTAAATCACTAAACCTCTACATACTTTCCTATAACTGTAGGATCTTTCACTACTACTGCTCATGATCTCATAACTCATGCTACCTTTTCAGGTGAAAATACTACCCAAGTTCTAAACATACCTCTTAAAAAGGATCTCAGCTGAAACAAGGCATAAGGAAAAAGAGTACAACTTGCTTTTAGCTCTAATGCACGATTCATATGAATATGAGGGCATTACTCTGAAACTTTACACTTAACTTACTCTTGGACTTCTCTTAAGGCCCTCTGGAGTCTCATGACTTTCTCAAGACTATTGCTAAGAACAACTCATCCATAAGGATCTGACCTTTCTATTCAACCACCACTAGTATGATGGGTAGTCGAATAAACGAATATGAGAAACGTAAGGGTAAGAATAAAATCTCTACGACATAGCTCTATTGCACGATTAAGAGTATGAAAGAAGGGAAACTTTCCTTAAATGTATGTAGTCCCTTGTTTATATAAGTGGGGCCCTCACAACCATAAATAAGAACCTACTGACACGGCTTCATAGATACCCTAGGACACTTAAACTCTGTGCTCTGATACCAAGTTTTTCATGACCCAAGCCTACACCCTGGTCGTGGCCGGCACTCGAGAACCATTACTGGTCCCAAGCAAACCCTCATCCTGGCTGACTATAAGCGGAAGACTAACTTAAGCATGCAAAGACTTAAAACTGTAATAAAATGTTCATAAAACTTAAATACAAACTTTAAGTCCAAAGAAAACTCTGTATAATTAAATATATACAACTCACCATAAAAGGCAACTTTAATCTTTAAAACATTTAACAAAATAAATGAAGACTTCTAAAACTCTACTATCTATCTATGAAGCCTCTAAATGACAATGATGGAAGTCGGGACAAGACCCACGACCTCCTAACAACTGAAAGTAAGTGGAATCCTCCGAAGTAAGGAAGCTCACCATAGCTAACTTGAAATCCATGTGACATCAATGAAACTCCTGTTGATGATCCTGAATACCTGGATCTGCATCATGAGACGATGCAGGCCAAATGGCTTAGTACGTGGAATGTACGAGCATGCAAGAGGAATTCTAAAACATAAACATAAGCTTGAAACTTGATAAAAAGGAAACATATTTACCTCTTCTCAAACTTTCTCAACTCAAGGAATACTCAAGGATACTCAAAACTACTCAAACTTACTCAACTCAAAAGGTCATGGATAAGTTACTCAACTCAGAGATTATATACTCAACTCAAAGATAGATACTCAACTCAAAGATACTCAACTCAATATAAAGCAACAATAAGAGAAGCAATATATAGAAAACTTTATAAAAAAGCAAAAACAACTTAGTTCGTTAAAGAAAGTGTGATAACAAACTCAAC
This sequence comes from Solanum lignicaule, assembly GCA_029582545.1. NCBI lineage: Eukaryota > Viridiplantae > Streptophyta > Magnoliopsida > Solanales > Solanaceae > Solanum > Solanum lignicaule. Next base: position 30,858 of record JAJOOF010000760.1, read on the forward strand.
TTTCTCATATCATAAAAAGACATATCATGCTCCCTCTCAAAGTCTACTTGTCCAATGTATGAATGAAGTCCCATACCCCCATTCATACTAAGCAGAACCCCTTGAGGAACCGTGCAATTATTACTGTGGGAGTTTCTCTAAGCGACATCCACCACTATGAGCCTAAGTGGTGATATAGCGTCTTGCTCACCCTGCCAGAACTGTCCTATACTTTGCCGTCATATAGAACGCTTAATTAAGTGGATCCACTAGTCTATGCTAAAAGCATCTTAAGGAGTCATCTAAAAAGTATGATCCTTTACTACCCATGATGGCTACATGGTTTATGGAAACTTGAGTTATCTGAACTCGCATCCCCATATCCTTGCTCAATACTACTCCCAAAATATACTTAGCTCATATGTTTGTAAAAAAAAACTATTTCTTTGCTTTGAGATAATTACTCAAAATTGGCTTAAAAGCTCTCTTGGAAATCATAGTTTCCTCTTTACTGAAAAACTAGCTCAAAGGCTCTTTTGAAATCTCAGTTTCCTTTCTTGTTTAAATGTGAAAACATTTAGTCTTTGGGAATACATAGTCCCAATATACTCTTTTGAAGAAATGAACTCAACTTTTTACTCTTTACTCTTTACTATTTGTTTAACTCAAAACTTAAGTCTTAAAACAAAGTTAAAACGTTTGTAAAAGACTTCTTAAAATATGGTTCATGCCAAAATTTATGAGCATGAACGACTCAATGCAAGGTTTTCAATAACCAAAGATAGAACTCAAGGACTTTAACAATACTACTCACTTCAAGAATGCTCAACTCAGAGGGTTCATGCAGAATTTATGAGCATCAACTACTTAACTCAAGAACTCAAAGATACTTCTCAAAAGGGCTTAGGAACTCAACACTTAAAGGCTTAAAACTTGAAAATACCACTTCTCTGAAAGATGCTCAACTTACGAAGTTCATGCGGAATTATGGGCATGAAACAACTCGACTCGATGGTCTACATAACAACATGGAATCATGTGTATGACTCTTCTCATTCTCTTACTTACTTTCTCATAACTTAGTTCAAATCGATAGTTGATCTCAAAGGATTCACAATTGAACTCAAAGGCTTACTTGAACACTACTCTTAACTCTCTCTTGAATGTGAATTATGAATTCAAGAGTTATGGTTCATGATATGAAAGATATCATGATGAAAAAGTAGATTCATGAATACATTCTCCTCATCCTCATACTCACTTGCTTGAGTCTTGAAACAAGTTACTAGTAATTCTAGAAAACTCCTCAAAAAGACTCTAAGGGACCTTATCAAAAAGGTTTGAAAGAACTCTCAAACTTGACTCTCAACTATACCTTGAATTTGATGTATGAATTCAAGGTGATGATCATGTTAGGAATGATTTTAGGTGTTTAGAAGTAGCTTAGAGTAGTTAGAATCGAAAAGGAGTGAAGGTGTACTTTAAACGAACTCAAACGGGACCACCGACGACAAACTGGAGGGGTAGAACACCCTGGGGCTATGGGTGGAGCGGAGCGCCATCCCCTAACATTCAGAGGAGGGTTTGGGGCGCCCTGGCAGGCGCATCGCGCAAGGCCCCCAACCCAGAAAATCTAACAAACTTCTTTGCTCGTTTTCTCACCCTAACTCGCCTAGAATCGAACGGTTTCTTCCCCAATCACTTAGAATCAATTACTTAACATAAGTACTATATAATATACTCAATGCATCCCTTAAAACACACACTTTGATCTTAAGAAATCATCCAAAACCCAACACAACAAGATTTAGAATGAACTTCAAGAACACCTATCGAGAACTCATCAATAACTCAAATCTTTCAATTTCAAGAATGAAATTTGCACTGAAAATAACATGTTTGGCGTTTGAGTGAACAAACCCAACACTATGGAAGCTTACATACTTCTAACGGATCAAATCCATGGTGATAATCCGCAACAACTATCAAGAACGTCGACGAACGTTTGATCCTCTCCTCTTTTCTCCTCCTCTCTTCTTTTCTGTTCTTGAACTCTCAACTAAAACTCTAGGCTAATATTAGGGTTATAAAAATGAGCCTAATAGGACTAGACCCTTAAAATACTACTAAAAATGAATTAAATCTGATTGGGTAAGGAAAAGACCAAAATACCCCTCTCTATTTCCGACTAACTTTCCCTAACTAGGCAGCCTAACTTCAAAAGGCCATATCTCACTTATCCGAACTCAAAACTTAGCAAACTCAGCGGCGTTTGAAATATAATTCAAATATATTTCCTACGGTATCTAGTGGAAAACCTAACTCATCCTGAGCTAGGAGTTATGATCATTTGAAGTTGACCCAAAACTCATACTTAGCTTAACTTGCAAAATTTCAGATTTTTCTATATCCAATTTAATTCTTTTTGGAACTCAAGGTGCTACATCTAGTGACCTTAACACTTAAGAAATTTTAATTACTCCGTAAAATCTCACTCACTACGATAAATGGTTTGAGTTTTAGTTCGAATAAATTTCTGGGGTGTTACAATATCTCCCTCTTGGGATCATTCGTTCTCGAATGACGGCTGAACTGGGTATGTAATAGGTTACTCTTACTAAGGTCTGTGTCTAATGGTTTGCTCTTACTACATTCAAGCTTAACCCAAAATCATTAAGTTCGGGTTCTATACCTCAATAGGGAATCTCCTCTCAAGACAATCACTCTTTCACACCACATTCAAGCTTAGTATTCTAACAACTCCATGGAAACCTACTAACCAACTCCTTCATATCCAACTAAGGGATCTCATTTAACTATTTATCTTAGTAAAATCAAATCTGCTTCTTCCTCATTGTTAATAATCTTAGATGGAATTATCACACCATCACTAATACGGTAAGAACATCAACCTATTTTTTTTAACCACACTCCATTACAAAAAGGACCTCTAAAAAAATCTCCCCCAAACTCTTTGAATTCATTACCATCTTAATCTCAAACACTTGACTCAATATCTCATCTTCTCATCTCCCCCTTAGGTCTAAAGCTAACACTTGAAAGCTATGAACCTATTCTATCATCTCTAACTTGTGTACATCCACTTAATGCTCTCTTTACTCTTGTGACTTAGCCACACTTCACTGCCCTTATCTAAAGGTTAGGGTCTCTCACCTGTACCACTCATATTCATAGGAGCTACCATTTTAATTCCTCACCTACTCTATGCCAAGTCTACAGGATTAAATCTCAAGACTAACATCATCACCCTCATGGTTACATTCTTTGGATCATGACACTCATCTCAAATTCAATTTTAATTTTTATCACTAAACATGAATATTAATATGATTGCTCGCTTACTATACTAACTTACCACCACTAGATACAAATTCAGAAGAACTTGTCCACTAGGACCTTATGACAAATAGCAAATCCTCACCTCTTAGTATTCATACTTATAATTTACTATCATATTTCCCTTCACAACTTGAGTACTATTCACTCATTCACTATACATCAATGCCTAATTAGTTCTATAACACTTTGAATATTATGGGCTTTCCCTTAAAGATCATAAGCCTAGCTTAGAGTTATCACCTCATGAATACTCTTGCTCTTCTATTCACCACTTTCACTTGGTCATTACAAACACAATGACACGTCCTCATAACCCTTTTCTAGTTAAGGTATACTCTAACTCATCTTGACTTGCAACTCTTACTCTACCTCCTATCCTGAGCTCTTCACAACTCATCACTTCTTAGTCTACCCATAAGGGAAAACTCCTCATTACTAACTTACAAGGTGTATGACTATAGTAACATAACTCTTCAAAACTTTATCTCCCTTTCTTAAATCACTAAACCTCTATATACTTTCCTATAACTCTGGGATCTTTCACTACTACTGCTCATGATCTCATAACTCATGCTACCATTTCAGGTGAAAATACTACCCAAGTTCTAAACATACCTCTTAAAAAGGATTTCAGCTGAAACAAGGCATATGGAAAAAGAGTACAACTTGCTTTTAGCTCAAATGCACGATTCATATGAATATGAGGGCATTACTCTGAAACTTTACACTTAACTTACTCTTGGACTTCTCTTAAGCCCCTCTGGAATCTTATGACTTTCTCAAGACTTTTGCAAAGAACAACTCATCCATAAGGATCTGACTTTTCTATTCAACCACCACTAGTATGATGGGTAGTCGAATGAACGAATATGAGAAATGTAAGAGTAAGAATAAAATCTCTAGGACATAGCTCTATTGCATGATTAAGAACATGAAAGAAGGGAAACTTTCCTTAAATGGTTGTAGTCCCTCGTTTATAGAAGTGGGGCCCCCACAACTATAAACGAGAACCTACTGACACGGCTTCATAGACACCCTAGGACACTTAAACTCAGTGCTCTGATACCAAGTTTGTCATGACCCAAGCCTACACCCTGGACGTGGCCGGCACTCAAGAACCATTGCTGGTCTCAATCAAACCCTCATCCTGGCTGACTATAAACAGAAGACTAACTTAAGCATGCAAAGGCTTAAAACTGAAATAAAATGTTCATAAAACTTAAATACAAACTTAAGTCCAAAGTAAACTCTGTATAGTAAAATATATGCAACTCGCCATAAAAGGCAACTTTAATCTTTAAAACATTTAACAAAATAAATGAAGACTTCTAAAACTCTACTGTCTATCTATGAAGACTCTAAATGACAATGATGGAAGTCGGGACAAGACCCACGACCTCCTAACAACTGAAAGTAAATGGAATCCTTCAAAAGTAAGGAGGCTCACCATAGCTAACTCAAACTCCATGTGACATCAATGAAATTCCTGTTGATGATCCTAAATACCTGGATCTGCATAATGAGAAGATACAGGCCAAATGGCTTAGTACGTGAAATGTACGAGCATGCAAGAGGAATTCTAAAACATAAACATAAGCTTGAAACTTGATAAAAAAGGAAACATACTTATCTCTTCTCAAACTTTCTCAATTCAAGGAATACTCAAGGATACTCAAAACTACTCAAACTTACTCAACTCAGAAGTATTCAAGGATAAGATACTCAACTCAAATATTAGATACTCAACTCAAAGATAGATACTCAACTCAAAGATACTCAACTCAAAATACTCAATTCAATATAAAGCAACAATAAGAGATGAAATATATAGAAAACTTTATAAAACTGTAAAAACAACTTAGTTCGTTAAAGAAAGTGCGATAACAAACTCAACTTTCTCATATCATAAAAAGACATATCATGCTCCCTCTCAAAGTCTACTTGTGCAATGCATGAATGAAGTCTCATACTCCAATTCAAACTAAGCAGAACCCCTTGAGGAACCATGCAATTAATACTGTGGGAGATTCTCTAAAAGACAACCACCACTATGAGCCTAAGTGGTGATACATCGTCTTGCCCACGCTGCCAGAATTGTCCTATACTTTTCCATTATATAGAACGCTTAACTTAGTGGATCCACTAGCTTAACTTATGCGATCATCTAAAAAGTATGACCCATTAATATCCATGATGGCTACATTGTTTATGGCGACTTGAGTTAATATGAACTCGCATCCCCATATCGGTTCTCAATACTACTCCCAAAAATATACTTAGCTCATATGTTTTAAAACAACTTCTTTCTTTGGTTTGATATAATTGCTCAAAACTTAGCTTAAAAGTTCTCTTGGAATCGATGTTCCCTTTCTTGCTCAAAACTCTTTTGGAAATCTCAGTTTCCTTTCTTGTGTAAATGTGAAAACATTTACTCTTTGGGAATACATAGTCCCGATATACTCTTTTGAAGAAAAAAACTCAACTCTTTGCTTAACTCAAAACTTAAGTCTTAAAACAAAGTTAAAACATTTGTAAAAGACTTCTTAAAATATTGTTCAAGCCGAATTATGGACGTGATCGACTCAATGCAAGGTTTTTCAATAACCATAGATAGAACTCAATACTTGGAATTCAAGAACTTCAAAGGTAATACTTGTTACAAGAATACTCAACTCAAAGGGTTCATGCGGAATTATGAATATGAACTATTCAACTCAAGGACTCAAAGATACTTCTCATCTCAAGACTGTTCGACTTATAAGGTTCATGCGGAATTATGGGCATGAACAATTCAACTCAAGGACTTCATGGGTAACATGTAATAGTCCCATGATTAGAAATATAATCTCAAAGGGGATTGGGAACACAATACTCAAGACTTAGAAGTTGAGGGTATTACCCCTCTCAATGATACTCAATTTATAGAGTCCATGTGGAATTTATGGGCATAAACGACTCGACTAGAAGATCTACAAACTACATGGAACTCATGTATACGACACTTCTCATTTTCTTACTTACTATCTTAAGACTTAGTTCAAATCGATGGTTGATCTCAAAGGATTCACAATTGAACTCAATGGCTTTCTTGAATACTTTTAACTCTCTCTTAAATGTGAATTATGAATTCAAGAGTTATGTTTCATGATTTTAAGGATTTCGTGATGACAAAGTAGACTCATGAATACATTTTCATCATTCTCATACTCACTTGCTCGAGTCTTAAAACAAGTTACTAGAAGTTGTAGAAGACTCCACAAAAAACCCCAAAGGGACTTTCTTAGAATGTTCAAAAGAATTCTCAAAACTTAACTCTCAACTCTACCTTGAATTTGAATTATTCATTCAAGGTTATGATCATGTTATGAATGATTTCTAGGTGTTTGTAAGTAGTTTAAAGTGTTTAGAATCAAAGGGGAGTAAAGGTACCCTTTGAAAGAACTCAAACGAACGAAACGATGAACAACGGGTGGGGGCAGGCGACCCTGGCGCTCTGAGTGGCGTGGGGCACCAGCCCCTAAAGTTTAGAGAGGTGGTTGGGGAGCTCTGGCTGGCGTGACATGCTAGGCCCTAACCTAGAAAAATTCGACGACTTCATTTGCTCGTTTTCTCACTCTAACTCGCCTAAAATCGAACTGTTTCTTCCCCAATCACTTGGATTCGATTACTTAACATTATTACACTCTAATCTACTCAATACCTCCCTTAAAACACTCACTCTGATCTCAATAAATCATCCAAAACCCAACACAACAAGATTTAGAATGAACTTCAAGAACACCTATCAAGAACTCATTAAGAACTCAAATCTTTCAACTTCAAGAATGAAAGTTGTGCTGAAAATAACATGTTTAGCATGTGGGTGAACAAAACCAACACTATTAAAGCTTACATACCTCTTGGGGATCAAACCCATGGCGAAAATCCGCAACAAGACGCAAGAATCTCGACGAACGCTTGATCCTCTCCTCTTTTCTCCTCTTTTCTCTTCTTTTTTCTTCTTGAACTCTCAACTAAAACCCTAGGCGTAAAATAGGATTATAAAACTGAAACTAATAGGATTAGAATCTTAAAATATTACTAAAAATGAATTGAATCTGATTGGGTAAGGAAAAGACCAAAATACCCCTTACTATTTTCGGCTAACTTTCCTTAACTGGACAGCCTAACTTCAAAAGGTCAAATCTCACTCATCCAAACTTGAAACTTAGCAAACTCAGTGGCGTTGGAAAGATAATTCAAAGATATTTCCTACGGTATCTGGTAGAACACCTAACTCATCCTGAGGTAGGAGTTATGATCATTTGAAGTCAACCCAAAACTCATACTTAGCTTAACTTGCAAAATTTCAGATTTTGTTATTTCCAATTTAGTTCTTTTTGGAACTCAAGGTGCTACATCGAGTGACCTTAAAACTTAAGAAATTTTTAATTCCTTGGAAAAATCTCACTCATTACGATGAACGGTTCGAGTCTTAGTTCGATAAAATTTTTGGGGTGTTACAGTTTTAAACTTAATAGCTAATATCATATTTTTTCGGAGTAGTATTGAGCACCGATCTAGGGAGAGTTCAGATAACTCACAGCCCCCATAAACTATGTACCTATCATGGGTAGAAAAGGGTCATACTTTTTAGATGATTCTTTAGTGCTTTTTAGTATAGACAAGTGGATCCACTTAGTAGTTCAGGTTCTATACCATCGGCAAGTTATAGGACGGCCCTGGCAGCATGAGGCAAAACATTGTATCATCACAATAACTCTTACGTGATGGTTGTCGGTTAGAGAAACTCCCACAAAAGTAATTGTATTCTTATATACACAGTTTATTGTATTTTTACATATATTTCACAGTTTTAGTGTATCTTTGCATACACACAGAGTTGACATCATGTTTTGAACAACTTGTCTTTATATTGCACTTGTTTTAAACTGCTTTATATTGAAATGAGTTCAGTTATGTTGAGTTGAGTTGAGCCGAGCCGAGCCGTGTAAGTTCTTCAGATTCCTTTCAATCCTCTGTTGTGTTTAGCGTTCTAACTCGTATACTCATACATTCAACGAACAGTGCCAGTTGGCCTGCATCTTATTATGATGCAGAAACAGGTAACTAGGATCGGCATCCGGCACATCGTTGATCCAGTGAGCACTCCAGAGTCAGTTGGTGAGCCTCCTTGCATTTCGGAGGCCTCTTTTTATTGCTTTCAGTTAATTTGTCAGTTCATTAGGATGTCGTGGGGTTTATCCCGACATCCATCTCAGTTGTTTTAGAGGCTTCATAGATAGTCAGATGTTAGTTCTTTAGTCTTTCCAGTGACTTTATCATTTCATATGTTAAGACTTGAGTTGCCATTTAGGCCAAGTTGAATGTTTGACTTTTAAGCATTCTCAGTGTTTTTTTATTCCAGTGAGTATAGTGCTTTGATCATTTTAAATATCCATAGATTCTTCTGTTGTATTAAGTAAGCCAGGCCAAGGGTTTGCTTGGGGCCAGTAATGGTTCTCGAGTACCAGTCCCACCCAAGGTGTAGGCTCGGGGAGTGACAAACTTGATATTAGTGCCTAGAGTTCAAGAGTCCTAGGCAGTCTATGAAGCTGTGTCTATAAATTCCTAGTAATCGGTATGAAACGCGCCACATCTATAATTAAGAGGCTGTAACATTTAGGAAAATTTCTCACTTCCTTCACACTTATTTCGAGCGTTAGAGTTTGATCTCTAAAGAGTTTCCTTCTATTTCCTGCTTGCGCGTGTTTTTAGATAATCATGCCTCTACGAAGAGCTGTCAGAGGTCATCCTGCTAGACGTAATGTTGAGGAACAAGAGTTACCAAATACACCTGAAGTGCAACCTCAAGGAGAAGTTACCAATGTTGAGTTTACGGAAGCAATTAGGATGCTAAGTCAAGTTGTGACCAACCAAGTTGGGCAACAAAGAGGAGTTATATAGGAAGTGGTTGATACTTCTAGGATCCGAGAATTCTTGAGAATGAATCCTCCAAGTTTCACGGGTTCGAGCCCTACTAAGGATCTGAAGAATTTTGTTGAGGAACTATAAAAGGTATTTGAGGTCATACATGTTGCTGATACCGAGCGAGTTGAACTAGCTTCATATTAATTGAAGAATGTTGCTAGAACTTGGTTTGACCAGTGGAAAGAAGGTATAGCTAAGGATGCACCACCTGCGAGTTGGGCTTGTTTTGAGGAGGCTTTCTTGGGGCGTTTCTTTCCCTGAGAACTGAAAAAGGGTAAGGTATGAGAGTTACACACACTTAAGCAAGATTCTTTGAGCGTTCATGAGTATGGTTTTAAGTTCACCCAATTGTCCTGTTATGATCCGTAAATGGTTGTGGACATCAGGAGTAGAATGAGCTTGTTTGTTGTTGGGTTGGCTCGTCTGTCAAGTAAGGAAGGTAGGGTTGCAATTCTTACAGGTGACATAGATATCTCAAGGTTAATGGTATATGTACAACAGTTTGAGGAAGAGAAGCTAAGGGATGGAGAAGGGTTTAAGAACATGAGAGCTAAGACAGGGAATGAGTCCGGACAGAAGAAGAGTAATGCCAACCGGTCATCCTTCCAACAGAAACAGAAGGTACCTGCTCCATCATCTGCTAGTGCATCTGTACCTAATAACAAAGGTGACTATAATAGTCAGAATTTCGGAGCTAAACCTGCTTATTCTCGGTGTAGCATGGCACAAGGGGGTAGTAAGCCTCCTGCATGCGCCAAGTGTGGTAGGAACCACTCAGGTACTTGTCGTGAGGGCTCCACTGCTTGTTTCATTTATGGTCAGAATGGTTATTTCATGCTAGAATGTCCAAAGAACAAGCAGGGAAATGGCAATAGGGGCAATAGAGCGCAGTCTTTTTCAGTTGCTCCACCAGACAGAGCTGCAGCTAGAGGGGCTACTTCCGGTACTAGTAGAGGAACAAATCGCTTGTATGCTATCAACTGTCACCAAGAGCAAGAGGATTCGCCAGATTTTGTCACTAGTTTGATCCAAGTCTTTGAATTTACTATTTATGCTTTCCTAGACCCAGCAGCGAGTTTATCTTTTGTAACTCCATATGTTGCTATGAATTTTGATGTTATTCCTGAGCAACTTAGTGAACTATTCAGTGTTTCTACACCTGTTCGTGAGTCTATTCTAGTAGAGAGAGAGTCTATAGTGCTTGTCCCTTCTCCGTTAATCATAAGAGTACCATAGCTGATCTAGTTGAGTAAGACATGGTAGATTTTGATGTAATTCTTGGTATGGACTAGTTTAATGCTTGTTATGCCTCAGTTGATTGTAGAACTCGAGTTGTCAAGTTTTAGTTTCCAAATGAGCCAGTCTTAGAGTGGAAAAGTAGTTTAGCAGTGCCTAAGGGTCGTTTCATTTCATACCTTAAGGCAAGGAAGTTACTTTTTAAGGGGTGTGTCTATCACTTAGTCCGAGTTAATGACTCTAGTGTTGAGATGCCTCCCATTCAGTCAGTTCCTATAGTTAAAGAGTTTCCAGAAGTCTTTATAGATGATTTACCTGGAGTCCCTCCTGAGAGAGATAGACTTCGGTATAGATATTCTTTCAGATACCCGTCTTATCTCATTTCCGCCATATAGGATGGCACCAGTAGAGTTGAAAGAGTTGAAAGAGCATTTGAAAAACCTTTTAGAGAAAGGGTTATTTGACCAGGTATCTCACCTTGGGGCGCTCCGGTCTTATTTGCGAGAAAGAAAGATGGTTCCCTTAGGATGTGTATAGATTACCACCAATTGAACAAGGTTACCATCAAGAACAAGTATTATCTTCCGAGAATTGATGATCTTTTCGATCAGTTTCAGGGTACTTCTTGTTTTTTGAAAATAGACCTCAGATCTGGCTACCATCAGTTGAAAGTAAAGGAATGTGATATTCCCAAGACAGCATTCAGGACCCGTTACGGTCATTATGAGTTTCTGGTCATGTCGTTCGGTTTAACTAATGCACTTGCAACATTCATGGACCTTATTAATAGAGTTTTCAAACCTTATTTAGATATGTTTGTTATCGTCTTCATTGATGACATACTAATCTAATAAAGCAATGAAGAAGATCATGGTTGCCATCTCAGAATAGTTCTTTAGACTTTCAAAGATAAGGAGTTATATGCTAAGTTCTCTAAATATGAGTTTTGGCTTGAGTCTATGGCGTTCTTGGGCCACATAGTCTCCGGTGATGGAATTAGAGTTGATACCCAGAAGATAAAGGCAGTGTAGAGTTGGCCTAGACCCACATCTCCAATTGATATTAAGAGTTTCTTGGGCTTGGCTAGATATAATAGAAGGTCCGTAGAGAGGTTCTCATCTATTTCATCCCCTTTGACCAAGTTGACTCAGAAAACAGTGAAGTTTCAATGGTCTAAAGCTTGTGAAAAAAGCTTTTAGGAATTGAAAAAAAGGTTGACTACTGCCCCAATTTTGACCTTACCAGAAGGTACGCAAGGCTTTGTTGTCTATTGCAATGCGTCTAGAGTTCGTTTTGGTTACGTGTTAATCCAGAATTGCAAAGTCATAGCTTATGCCTCTAGACAGTTGAAAGTTCATGAGAAGAATTACCCAACCCATGACTTAGAGTTGGCTGTCGTAGTATTTTCTTTGAAGATATGGCTTCATTATTTGTATGGTGTTCATGTTGATGTATTCACTGATCACAAGAGTCTTCAATATGTGTTCACTCAGAAAGAGCTTAATCTCAGACAAAGGAGGTGGTTAGAATTACTCAAAGATTATGACATGAGTATTCTTTACCACCCAGGTGAGGTAAATGTTGTTGCTGATGCTTTAAGCAGGTTTTCTATGGGTAGTACTACCCATGTTGAAGAGGAAAAGAGAGAGTTAGTGAAAGATGTGCATAGAATTGCACGCTTAGGAGTTTGACTAATAGATTTCACAGAAGGAGGAATAGTGGTGATGAATGGGGCTGAATCTTCATTAGTGTCAGAAGTGAAAGGAAAGCAAGACCAAGATCCCATTTTTCTTGAATTGAAGGCAACTGTTCATAAGCAAAAAGTATTATCTTTTGAACAAGGGGGAGATGGCGTACTAAGATATGAAGGTAGATTGTGTGTACCAATGGTGGATGGACTCCAAGGGAGGATTATGGAGGAGGCTCATAGCTCCAGATATTCCATTCATCCAGGTTCCACAAATATGTATCGTGATTTGAGAGAGGTGTATTGATGGAATAGTATGAAGAAGGTCATTGCAGAATTTGTTGCTAAGTGCCCAAATTGCCAACAAGTTAAAGTAGAGTACCAAAGGCCCGGTGGTTTGGCTCAGAATATAGAACTTCTGGAATGGAAGTGGGAGATGATTAATATGGACTTCATCATAGGTTTACCAAGGTCTCAAAGGCAGCATGATTCTATTTGGGTGATTGTCAACAGAATAACAAAATCAGCCCACTTTTTACCGGTAAAGACTACTCATTCGGTAGAAGATTATACCAAGTTGTATCTTCAAGAGGTGGTAAGACTTCATGGGGTTTCAGTCTCCATTATTTCAGATAGAGGTGCGTAATTTACTGCATTGTTTTGGAAGTCATTCCAAAAAGGCTTAGGTTCAAAGGTGAACTTAAGTGCTGCCTTTCATCCTCAGACAGATGGGAAAGAAGAGCGCACTATTCAAACCTTAGAGGATATTTTGAGGGCTTGTGTGATTGATTTCAAAGGGAATTGAGATGATCACTACCTCTCATTGAGTTTGCTTACAACAATAGTCACCACTCGAGCATCCAAATGGCTCCTTATGAAGCTCTTTATGGGAGAAGATGCAGATCTACTATTAGATGGTTTGAAGTTGGTGAAGCAGGGTTGATAGGACCATATTTGGTTCATCAAGCAATGGAGAAGGTGAAAGTGATTCAAGAGAGGTTGAAAATGGCGCAGAGTCGTCAGAAATCCTACATTGATGTTAGGAGAAGGGAGTTACAGTTTAAAGTAAATGATTGGGTATATCTTAAAGTTTCACCCATGAAGGGTGTTATGAGGTATGGTAAGAAGGGGAAACTTAGTCCCCGGTATATTGGACCTTATCGAATATCCAAGAGGATTGGTAATGTATCTTATGAGTTGGAGCTACCCCAAGAGTTAGCAGCAGTTCATCCGGTGTTTCACATCTCCATATTGAAGAAGTGCATGGGCGATCCTTCATTGATCATACCAACTGAAAATATTGGGATCAAGGATAGCTTATCTTACAAAGAGATTCATGTTCAGATTCTAGATCGCCAAGTTCGCAAGTTGAGAACAAAAGAGGTAGCATCAATCAAAGTCCTTTGGAGGAACCAATTTGTTAAGGAAGCTACTTGGGAAGCTGAGGAAGATATGAAGAAGAGATATCCACATCTCTTCGAATCCGGAGAAGTTCAAAATTAAGGTACTAATCCTTTCTTGGTATTTATTTTTAAGTTGGCATGTTGTATTTTGCATTTGCTTGTGGGTGCTTGAACTGAATGTTGCATGTTACACCCTTAGCCTCGTATGAGTAATCTCATTCGAGGATGAATGTTTCCAAGGGGTAGATATTGTAACATCTCACAATTTGAAATAACTAGGAAGAAGCTAATAATTGGAAATAGTCATTTTTGGAAAGAATGAAAATCTGGAAATTTTGTTAAGTCAGGAAAAGTGAGTTTTGGAGAAATTCAAATGGCCATAACTTCTAGCTCAAGATGAGTTAGAGATACTTCCAGATATGGTAGGAAATCTCTTGGAATGATCTTTCCAAAGCCGCTGAGTTTACGCGATTCCGAGTTCGTATGAGTGAGTTATGCCCTTTGGAGGTTGGGCTATTGGAATAAGGAAAGTCCAATCCGGATTATGAAAGGGTAGTTTGGTCTTTTCCTTAGCCTTTTATTTTAATTCGTCTTTGGTAATTACTTAGGGGTCTAAACTGAACCTAGTCAGTTTACGCTTTTGGAAAATGAGTTAAGGTTTTGAGAGAAGAGAAAAGAAAAGGAGAAAGGAGAAGAACACTCAAGATTCGTCAAAATCGTCGAGTTTAGCTTGTGGATTTCATCGGGGGTGATCCGTACAAGGTATGTGGGATCACATAGTATTGGGTTAGTTCACCCACGTGCTAATCATGATTCAATTTCAGTGAAGTTATTAGATATGAAAGTAAGGGTTGTGTTGTTGGAGTTTTCTTGAGATAAGGGTTGTGTTGTTGGAGTTTTCTTGAGATTGATTCATGTTGTTAGTTGTGTTTTACGAGTAGAATCTGATGTGTATTAAGGGTACAAATGATTCTAAGTGTTTGGGGAAAGAACCTTTGAAGTTTAGAGATAAAAAACGAGCAGGAAAAGTCACCAAACACCTAGGGAAAGAGGTGGGGCGTCACGCTAGCCAGCGCGCCCCGAAAGGGTTTATGAAGTTTCACCCTTGGGGCGCCGCGCCAGTCAGCGCACCCTAACTTGTTATCTGAAGTTTGAGGGCTGGCGCCCCACACATCTCAGAGCTCCAGGGACGTCAGTTCTTCCCATTTGTTCCCCACCTTTTAGTACTTGTTCCTTAGCAATGTACCTATGTTTTCTAGTTGATTCCAATACTCTAAGGTACATCTAAACATCATGAAATCATCCATAAACATGAGATCAGAAACCTTGAATGCATAATCCAATTCAAGGAAAGTTAAGATCAAAGTCAAGAGAAGTAAGAGTCAAGTCAAGAGAAGTTCTTAGAGTTTTCCAAAAGTATTTCCAAAATGTTTTAACTTTGTTTTAATATTGAGAGTTCAAGTTCAGTAAAGATTAAAGAGTAAAGTTTGAAGTTCATTTCTTCAAAAGTATATGGGGACTATGTATTCCCAAAGGGTTTAAAATGTTTTCACTATAAACAAGAAAGGAAACCTCGATTTCCAAAGAGCCTTCGGGCTAGTTTTCAGAAAAGAGTAATCGCTTTCTAAATGGAGCAAGAGAGGAAACTTTGAGTTCCAAGATAGCCTTTGAGCTAAGTTTTTGAGCACTAATCTCAAATCACAAAAAGAAGTATGTTTTAAGCATAAGAGCTAATATCATATTTTTGGGAGTAGTATTAAGCACCGATATGGGTGAGAGTTCAGACAACTCACATCCCCCATAAACCATGTAGCCATAATGGGTACAAAAAGGGTGATACTTTATAGATGATTCCTTTAGTGCTTTGTAGCATAGACTAGTGGATCCACTTAGTAGTTCATGTTTTATACCCTCGGCAAGGTATAAGACGACCCTCGCGGCTTGAGGCAAAACGTTGTATCATCACAATAGCTCTTACGTGATGGTTGTCGGTTAGAGAAACTCCCACAGAAGTAGTTGTAATCTTATATACATAGTTTATTGTATTTTTACATACATTTCAGAGTTTTAGTGTATCTTTGCACACACACAGAGTTGACATCATATTTTAAACAGCTTTTCTTTATATTGCACTTGTTTTAAACTGCTTTATATTAAAATGAGTTCAGTTATGTTGAGTTGTGTTGAGCCAGCTAAGTTCTTCAGATTCCTTTCAAGGTTATGTTGTGTTTAGCATTCCAACTCTCATACTCGTACATTCAATGAACTGATGCCAGTTGGCCAGCATCTTATTATGATGAAGACACAGGTAACGAGGATTGGCATCCGGTGTATCGTTGATCCAGTGAGCCCTCCAGAGTCAGTTAGTGAGCCTCCTTGCATTCCGGAGGACTCCTTTTATTACTTTCAGTTACTTTGTTAGTTCATTAGGATGTCGTGGGATTTGTCCCGATATCTATATCAGTTGTTTTAGAGGCTTCATAGACAGTTAGATCTTATTTCTTTTGTCTTTTCATTGACTTTATCATTTCATATGTTAAGACTTGAGTTACAATTTTGGCCAAATTGAATGTTTGACTTTTAAGCATTCTCAGTATTTTATTATTCCAGTGAGTGTAGTGCTTTGATCATTATAAATATGCATAGAGTCTTCTACTGAGTTAAGTAATCTAGGCCAAGGGTTTGCTTGGGGCCAGTATTGGTTCTCGAGTACCAGTCCTGCCCAGGGTATAGGCTCGGGGAGTGACAAACTTGGTATCAGTGCGCAGAGTTCAAGAGTCCTAGGCAGTTTA
Organism: Solanum lignicaule; assembly: GCA_029582545.1. Classification (NCBI taxonomy): domain Eukaryota; kingdom Viridiplantae; phylum Streptophyta; class Magnoliopsida; order Solanales; family Solanaceae; genus Solanum; species Solanum lignicaule. The sequence goes on from JAJOOF010000760.1 coordinate 47,285, forward strand.
TGAAGTTGTGTCTGTAGAGTCCTAGCTATCGGTGTGAACCACGCCACATTTATATATAGGAGGCTGCAACATTTAGGAAAATTTCTCACTTCTTTCACACTCATTTCGAGCATTAGAGTTTGATCTCTAAAAAGTTTCCTTCTAATTCATGCTTGCGCGTGTTTTCAGATAATCATGCCTCTACGAAGAGCTGTCAGAGGTCGTCCTGCTAGACGTAATGTTGAGGAACAAGAGTTACCAAATACACCTGAAGTTCAACCTCAAGGAGACGTTACCAATGTTGAGTTCAGGGAAGCAATTAGGATGCTAATTCAAGTTATGACCAACCAAGCTGGGCAACAAAAAGGAATAATATAGGAAGTGGTTGATACTTCTAGGATTCGAGAATTCTTGAGAATGAATCCTCCAAGTTTCACGGGTTCGAGCACTACTAAGGATCCGAAGAATTTTGTTGAGGAACTGAAGAAGGTATTTGAGGTCATACATGTTGCCGATACCAAGCGAGTTGAACTAGCTTCATATCAACTGAAGAATGTTGGTAGAACTTGGTTTGACCAGTGGAAAGAAGGTATAGCTAAGGATGCACCACTTGCGAGTTGGGCTTGTTTTGAGGAGGCTTTCTTGGGGTGTTTCTTTCCCCGAGAACTGATAGTGGAAAAGGTACGAGAGTTCCTCACACTTAAGCAAAATTCTTTGAGTGTTCATGTATGGGTTCAAGTTCAGCCAATTGTCCTGTTATGCTCCGAAAATGGTTGTGGACTTGGGGAGTAGAATGAGCTTGTTTGTTGTTGGGTTGGCTCGTCTGTCAAGTAAGGAAGGTAGGGCTGCAATCCTTAATAGGTGACATGGATATCTAAAGGTTAATGGTATATGTGCAGCAGGTTGAGGAAGAGAAGCTAAGGGATAGAGAAGAGTTTAAGAACAAGAGAGCTAAGACAAGGAACGAGTCCAGACAGCACAAGGGTAATGTCAACCGGTCATCCTTCCAATAGAAACAAAAAGGACCTCCTCCATCATCTTCCAGTGCACCTGCACCTAAAATCAAAGGTGACTATAATAGTCAGAATTTCAGAGCTAAACCTGCTTATTCTCAGGGTAGCATGGCATAAGGGGGTAGTAAGCCTCATGCATGCGTCAAGTGTGGTAGGAACCACTCAGGTACTTGTCCTGAGGGCTCCACTGGTTGTTTCAAATGTGGTCAGAATGGTCATTTCATGCGAGACTGTCTAAAGAACAAGCAAGGAAATGGTAATAAGGGCAATAGAGCCATTCTTCTTCAGTTGCTCCACCAGACATAGCAGCACCTAGAGGGGCTACCTCCGGTACTGGCGGAGGAACAAAACGCTTATATTCTATCAATAGTCCCCAAGAGCAAGAGGATTTGCCAGATTTTGTCACTGTTATGATTCAAGTCTTTGACTTTACTGTTTATGCTTTTCTAGACCTAGGAGCGAGTTTATCTTTTGTAACTCCATATGTTGCTATGAATTTTGATGTTATTCTTGAGCAACTTTATCATTCTATATGTTAAGACTTGAGTTTCCATTTTGGCCAAGTTGAATGTTTGACTTTTAAGCATTTTCAGTATTTTATTATTCCAGTGAGTATAGTGCTTTGATTATTATAAATATGCCTAGAGTCTTCCGCTGAGTTAAGTAAGCCAGGCTAAGGGTTCACTTGGGACCAACAATGGTTCTCGAGTGCCAGTCGCGCCCAGAGGGTAGGCTCGGGGAGTGATAGTATCTCTATTACTAACAAATAAGATAAATAAATTAATTCTATGCATTCTTCTTTGAGTACCATTCTTTCATTGAAGACAACCTAATTGTTGTTTTGAAAATTTGCTTTTAAAAGGAAAATTTTTGTTGGTATGTATACATGAAAAGACACTTTAAACAATAAGGTAAATTATAAAATAACTACATTATATAATAGCATAATAATATTAACTATTTGTCACAGATTATCATTGACGAAAACAATTATGGTAAAATGAAATGAAAACCAGAAAGTTTCAATAAAACAAAATTGAAGTCATCTATTGAAAGGCCAACAACATGGTAATCTTGTCCTTCAATCAATATCACAATGTCAATGTCTATTTCAAAATCTATTCCTCAGTTCAATTTCTTTAAGCAAATAATTTGTTGCCTTTTGAAAACTCTTCAAGAGTTCCACTTTATGTTATCAACTTGTATAACAATACAAAAGATTTTTTATTAATTTAATCCAAGTGAGAATTATAAAAAAGTTTTTCAAAAAATTGCATATGCTTCATGCATTTTAAATCTATCGGATATTTTCATATCAATTTTGTCAAGTGACAACATCAAGTATTAAAAGTGTGACATCTTCTAATGTCTAGGTTGCAAGTCAAATAAGTTTTATTCTTACCAAGATACATCATTCCACTTTTCACGTTTCACTTGATAATTATTTATACATCAGCATGCTTTAATAGATGTAAATTTCATATCGTAATAATATTTTACAATATTGTGTCATATTGCATCAAAGATATCATCGATGAAATATCATTTTGTATCGGTTCACAATACAACATAACTTATTGAGATCTCATGACTTCATTATTTTCAAGTAGCTACCCCTCTCATGAGGTTTCATAAAGTGTTATGTCGTAGGCATTTCAAGAACACATTGCCTTCTTATATGATAATTTTGTCATTTGCTCCTCTCCTTTTTTCAAGAATTATTTTATTTAGAATTGATTGGTGTATCATGCTTCACGCATGTAGTACACCCTATCCTTTTGGGACATTCAATATGAGCATTTGAAACTCTTGGTTACTTCTTACCTCCCTCTTATGTTAGATAAACTGACATATATCTCAGTCTATTTAGGAGAATCCCTCTTTGTGCATCATTGTATATCCATGAATCATATACCGTACATCAAAATTATTAGATGGAAACTACTTAGTCCCTAACCATAAATCAAATAAGAGAAAATTTGATCAAAATTTATTGGTCTTATGTATACAATTACTTTTGTATGCAATATATTATATTTCAGACCATGAAGCTTTGTTCTCATAAGCAATGATTGACATTCATTTGAGGCATTTAATGTCATATCAGCTTAATATTTATTAATATAATCAAGATGAATTGTCTTGATTACACATTTGGAAAATTGTGTTTTTAACTCAATTATCTTGGAAACACAATTTTGTGAATGTCGAACTGCATGTTGAAAATAAATACACATATGATTCTCTTATTGATTCATCTATTTATCATATCACAGGATAGGTGAATGATCTCATATTCATCATTTATACTTTTCAGAATTTAGAAATTTAGTCCCAACATTAGTTGATCCAATCAACTTATCATGCGAACAAACAACAAAAAGAATTCTTGAAGAATCTTCTAATTCTTCAATGCACGTCTATTACTCAAAATGCACATATTTGGGATGACCAAATCATTCATGTCAACTAATACAATTGTTAGTACTAGTAAACTATAAGTTTACTATGTCATGTGTCTTTGGCTTTAGTAAATTTCAAATTTACCATTATTTGAGTAAATTTCAATTTTATTACTTTGGGAGTAATTTTTGGATTTATTTCTTCTCAATGTATCTACCTCTTTTGAAGGTGAGTCGTGATCCCATCACGATTAAGTGCACGTCCGTATTGATAAAATTTATTTTGCACTATCACATTCACTTCAGTATTGAGTTTATTCAATCCCAAATGATAGAAGTTAATCATTAAATGCTTGAGAGGAAAATTCTACATTGTTATCAACACAAATGGACTTAATTATTCATTAAATAGGCACACACGAGACCATCTAGAAGGAGCATCTATTAAGACCATGAAGTATCTAAACGACCTACTAGGTGGTTGAATAGGTTCACAAATATCCTCATGCAGATGTTTCAAGAACACATGAGACTCAATCTCAATTTCCGTTAGTGATGGTCTCACAATTAATTTGTCTTGATAACAAGAGTACAAGAAATTCACCATTTAAACGAATCTTTAGGTTCTTAAATGGATATCCCATAGAATTTTATATAATTCGTCTCATCTTTATAGACTCGTGATCTCTCAAACGATCATTCCAAAGTATGAAGGTATTCAAATTAGGAGACTTTTGATTTACTATAAAATGTGTTTCAATTTCACTAATCCTTGTCCAATACAAATTAGAAAAAATAACACATGTCTTTCCAAAGATATTATTGGTTATACCGCATCGACGGCCAAGGTCGCGATCTTTTCCACGCCTAGCATGGTGGGCTTACACCTCACTCACTACAGATAATGGATCTAAACTTTTAGCATTTATCAAAAGTTCCCATTATGAATGAAACACAACATCTAAGTATATTAAGTTATGATAATTTAGTATCGCTTTCCACATTCATGTGTGTTATTCTATCACTTGTTTTCTTTCAGACACAGTATGCACTGCTACCATATTCATATTAAGGAATGGAGCAAATTCAGTGGAATTGGTTTCATGACTTTTTTTCACCAAAGTACATTATTTTGCTACAAAATCACCCTAGGCCATAAATCTATAACACCCTAGAAAATTTTGAGCTAAGACTCAAACCATTCTTGGTTGAGAGTAAGATTTTACCGAGGAATTTAAATTTTCTTTTAGTATTAAGGTCACTAGATGTAGCACCTTGAGTTCCAAAAAGAACTAAAGAGAATTCCTTCAAGTCATTCCTAGGTTCTTCTAAGTTTTGGGTCAACTTCAAACTACCATAACTTTTAGCACATGATGAGTTAGGAGACCCATAAGATATCAAATGAAAGATCTTTGAGACCTCTTTCCAACACCATTGAGTTTGCTAATTTTGAGCTCGTATGAGAGAGATATGCCATTTTTAAATCAGGCTGTCTATTTAAGGAAAGTTACCTGAAAATTGATGGGGTATTTTAGTCTTTTCCTTATCTCCACTTCTTCTTAATGCGAATTACACCCAATTATGGGTCTAAACTGGTTAGAATCAGTTTCATCCATCCCCAAAAGCATTTAGGATTTTAGAGAGAAGATTCAAGACGATAAAAAGTTCAAAGTTTTAAGCAACCGTTCAAGAAATTCAAGATTTCGCCAAGAACCTAGTTCTTTGAGGTATGTAAGCTTCCATAGTGTTGGGTTCGTTCACCCACATGCCAATCATAAGTTTTTTTGTGAATCTATCAATAAATATTGAGCAATTTAAGTTCTTGATGAGTTCTTGATAAGAGTTCTTGAAGTTTCATTCTATATCTTAATTTGTTGAGGTTTTGAGGAATTCTTGAGATGAAAGTTAGTGATTTGAGGGCTACTTTTAGTAGATTAGTGTATACTTAGGTTCGGTATTCGAATCTAAGTGGGTAGGGAAGAAACCATTTGAATCTACGTGAACTAGGGTGAGAAAACGAGCAAAGAAATCCGTCAAGGTTTTCTAGGAATGGTGTAACACCCCAGAAATTTTTTGAACTAAGACTCAAACCATCCTTCATTGTGTGTAGGATTTTACCAAGGAATTTAAATTTTCTTAAATAGTAAGGTCAGGACACTAGATGTATCACCTTGAATTCAAAAAAGAACTAAATTGGAAATAGCAAAATCTGAAATTTTCTAAGTGATGCCTAGGTTATGAGTTTTGGGTCAACTTCAAACGACCATAACTCTCACTACATGATGAGTTAGGTGGGCTACAAGATAGCTAATGAAAGGTATTTGAATTTTCTTTCCAAAGCAATCAAGTTTGCTAAATTTTGAGCTAGTATGACTGAGATATCCCCTTTTGAAGTCAGGCTGTTCAATTAAGGAAAGTTACCCAAAAATAATGAGGGGTATTTTGGTGTTTTCCTAACCCAATCAGATTTAATTAGTTTTTAGTAAGGTTTTAAGGGTCTAATCCTATTATGTTCAGTTTTATAATGCTAATATACACCTAGGGTTTTAGTTGAGATTTCAAGAAGAGAAAACAGGAGAAAAGAGGAGAGGATCAAAGCGTTCGTCGAGGTTCTTGAGTTTTGTTGTGGATTTTCGTCATGGATTTGATCCCTAAAAGGTGTGTAGGCTTTCATAGTATTGGGTTCGTTCACCCACACGCCAATCATGAGTTTCTTTTGCGAATCGATCCATAAATATTGAGCAATTTAATTAATTTGATAAGTTCTTGATAAGTGTTCTTGAAGTTTTCTTATCAATTAAGTTTTGATGTAAGATTCTACTTGGGTAAACTTCAAACAACCATATCTCTTATAATGTAAAGAGTTACATGAGCCATAACCTATGAAATTAATGGTATTCGAATCTATTTTCCAACCCCGGTAATTTCGTGTCAATCCAATTTCTAAGCAAAAAGTTATGACTATTTTAGTAACCTATACATTGCTGTTACGAATTTAGCCAATGGAAAAACATTAAAAAGTGTTGTTTTTGTGTTTTTACCTCCAAGAAAATGCTAAAAGAATTTCTTGAATAATAAAAGGCTCAAAACAATCAGATTTTCATCTTTTAGTCCATCATTCTCTTCTCTCTCAATTGTGAATCCTTTGAGATCAATTGGCGATTTGAGCTGTGTTTTGAGGAAGTAAGTATGAGAATGAGAAGATTCTTATACATTAGTTCTATATTGTTATGTAAACCCTCGAGTTGAGTCATTCATTCCCATTAATTTTGTATGAACTTCATAAATTGAGTATCTTTGAGAGGAGTAGTATCTTCAAGTTCTAAGGCTTCGGTATTGAGTTCCTAATCCTTTTGAAATTATATTCCTACATATGGGACTACTACATGTTACCCATAAAGCCCTTAAGTTGAGTTATTCATGCCCATAATTCCGCATGAATCCTATGAGTCGAGCAGTCTAGAGATGAGTAGTATCATTGAGTCTTTAGTTCTGAATACTGAAGTTCTTTATTTCTATTAAGATCCTTGACTTGAGTCGTTCATGTTCATAATTCCACATGAACCCTATGATTTGAGTTATAAATTTTAAAAATCTTTTTAAAGCCAACACTTGAGTTCTTAAACCGAGTTTTGAGAAAGTAAAGATGAGCTTTGTGAAAAGAGTTTTCTAAAACATGATTAGTATGACAATCGAGTATACCATCAATGTATGAACAGTATGGTATCTAGATATACCATCCATGCTTATGCAGTATGACATCCCGAGTCATCAATGATCATATTATAATATGATTTTGAAATATTTTTGAGAAAGAGCAGAGTTGAGTTCATTTTCTTTAAAATGATCTATGAGAACTATGTATTCCCAAGAGTAAATGTTTTCACATTTAAGATGAGAGGAAACTGAGATTTCCAAAAGAGTTTTGAGTAGGTTGAGTACCATTTCTTTTAAGAGAAAGATTTTTGAGTAATTATCTCAAACCACTGAAAGAGTTATGTTTTTAAAAATATGAGCTAGTTATATTTTGGGAGTAGTATTGAGCACCGATATAAGGGAGAGTTCAAACTCGGTATTATGCTACTCCCAATGAATTAAATAGTTAACTGGTTATGACTGAATTTCTGTAAAATACTAAATAGCTCAAAACTGAACATGCAAACTGAGAATGCAACAATTAATCTGATAATGATGCATTAATAACTGAGGCATGTATAACTGAATAACTGAGATATCTGACCTAGCATGTGTAATTCAAGAACTAAAGAAGTACATAGCTAGGGTTCTGAAATTCATGCGAGAAACGATGTAATAACATGATAATCTGATTTGGAACATGTTAATAACTAATTCTTGATGATCTGCTATAATTCTAGAAACCCTAGGTCTATTCATAATAAGGGAATCAAGAAACTGACTGAATTCTAGGGACCTAATGGGCGAAAGGAACCCACTAGTGAAATCCCACATACCTGGTGATGAATTCCATGAAGAAATCCTTTGATTTCGGGGATGGAACTGATGGAACCTTGCTGCGTTCTTGAACTAGGGTTCTTGACCTCTTTTCTCCTCTTAGCGTTCTAATTCTTCTAAGTTTGATTAATGATTTGACTTAGGAAAGTTCTAGTTATGTTTCTAGGCTTAAACTGATTAAAATCTCACGATTTAGGGTTTAAACGACGTATCTTAGGGGTTAAACGATATAGGAAAAGACCAAAATACCCCTGAATTAACTGTTGTCGGAGTGGTCGACGGATTGGACTGACGGGCCGTAGGTCAATCGACGGTCCGTCAATTGGGCCGTAGGTCAATCGACGGTTCCTTATTCTTGATTGTGACTTTGTTCAACTGCCTATAGTCAATGCACATTCTGAGAGAACCATCTTTCTTCTTTAAGAACAACACTGGTGCAACCATCTTTCAACTGCTCTTTCAATTTCTTAAGCTCAGCTAGAGCCATTCTATAGGGAGGAATAAAGATAGGCTGGGTATCTAGAAGGAGATCAATTCCAAAGTCGATTTCCCTTTCGGGAGAAACTCTGGGAAGATCTTCTGGAAACACTTCTGGAAACTCATTAACTACTGGAACTGACTCAAGAGTTGGGGATTCGGAAGTAGAATCCTTAACCCGAACTAGATGATAGAGATAACCCTTAGAGATCATTTTTCTGGCCTTAAGGTAAGAAATGAATCCACCCATAAGTGCTAAGCTATTACCCTTCCATTATAAGATTAGTTCGTTTGGAAACTGAAAAAGAAAAATCCTAGTCCTACAATCAACTGAGGCATAACAGGAATGTAACCAATCCATGCCTAGAATGACATCGAAGTCTACCATTTCTAACACTACAAGATCTGCTGAGGTGACTTTCTAGGAGACTGTGGCAGGGCAATTTCTGTATACCCGTCTAGCTATAACTGGGTCACCGACTGGAGTAGAGACTGAGAAAGGTTCTGGAAAAGTTTCTGGGATAAAACTGAATTGGACTGCTATATAAGGAGTTACAAAAGACAAAGTAGCCCCTGGATCTAACAATGCAAAAACATCAAGATCAAAGACTCGTAACGTACCAGTGACTACATCAGGAGAATCTTCCAGATCTTGACGAGCCTGAAGAGCATAGAGCCTATTTGGGCGCCGTCCGCCACCAGTTACAGAAGAGTTACCCTGCGGAGTCGGGCGACCTGCTGGTGCTGCTGAAGTTGTAGATTGAGCTCAACCATTATTTCCCCCTTGAACCTGTCTAGAAGGACAATCCTTAAATCTATGACCAGACTGATCACACCCAAAACATCCTTCCTTACCTGCAAGGCACTCGCCTGGATGGTTCTTACTACATTTCGGGCAAGTTGGGTAAGTTTTGGTACCTGAAATACTACCTTGTGACATAGAGCCTGACCTACCTTTCTGATCATTAAAGAACCTAGGGGATGGAACACTAGCTCATGAAGGAGCTGGAGTCGAAGACTTCTGCTGAAAATGCGAGCGATTTCCAGCATCTGATTTCCGTTGGGATTACTCATAGTTACCTGTTCTTGCTTTCTTAGTCTCCTTAGCCTGTTCCCTAAGCTTATCACCCTCAACCTGCTAAGTATGAGTCATGAGCCTAGAAATGTTTATGTCTCCCAACAACATAGCATTCCTGCACTCTGTTTTCACTAAGTCTGACACTCCTTAGAGAAACTTATTCATCTGAGCCCTGGAATCAGCAACGATGTGAGGAGCATACCTGAAGAGTTGGTTAAATTTGAGCCTATACTCTTGGACAGTCATGTTACCCTGCCTCAAGTTCATAAATTCCTGGGCCCTCGCTTCTCTCAACTCTATGGGGAAAAACCTGTCCAGAAAGGTTTCGCTGAAACAATCCCAAGTAATAGGAGCGACATCTGTACCACTGTTCTCCTTCTACTGAGTATACCAGATATGAGATACATCTTTCAATTCGTAAGATGCTAACTCAACCCAATCATTCCCAGTGACCTGCATCACCTCAAAGATCTTCTTGATCTCATCTAAGAAATTCTGGGGATCTTCACCAGTCTGCGATCCTAAGAACTCAGGCATATTCATCCTTACAAAGTCACAGACCTTTTCTGCTGCTGATCCACCATTTGCATTCACAGAAGCTTGAACCCGCTGATTGTTCTGGTTAGCGACACTCTGAGCCAATATCTTAATGGCATTCCTGAATTCAGGATTTGAAACTTCCTGATCTGGAACTAGAGGAACTGCATTTGCATTCCTGGCATTAGGTCTACGAGGAGGCATGATCATTGAAACGTAGAACGTCGAGTTAGAATAGAATTTAGATGATACCTTACGCACGATAAGAGTAACAAGAACATGAAGATTTCCTAAAACACTTTGTAGCCTCCCTCTCATTAGTGTGGTGCGCACTACACACCCATGAAAAGGACTCTACCTAGTGTGGCTTTTCGGACATCCTACGACACTTAAACCTAGTTCTTTGATACCAAGTTTGTCACGCCCCGAGCTACCCCCGAGACGCGGACACGGGACCTAGGACCACAAGTGATCCCAAACTAACCCTGCTGGCATGATCATGAGCATACTAAATATAATAAACTAATGCGGAAGCTAAATCATAAATAAGATGAAAAGATGGGGAATACCTATAAACTACAGCTGAGATAAATGAAAACTGATGAGTTTAATACATGGAAGATATTAACTCAATACTAAGCTGAATCTATCTATGTCTGAAATAAGCCTCTAAACTGACTAGAACTGTTGGGACATGCCCCAACTAGGTCTAGCAAAACTGAAACTAAAGACTAACAGCGATAAAGATAAACATGTCACTAGTACTTGAAGAATGAGGACTCACCACTGATGCTGCTGAACTGAAGATCGGGAATCGATCTAAGCGTGATCCGGATGCTGAGAACCTGAACCTACATCACGAGAAGATGTAGCGCACGTATGCATCAGTACTTGAGAGGTACTGAGCATACAAGATAGAGTAAAGCTGAAATAACATATAAATGAACAAAGCAATAAAGCAATGAAATCATCTGAACATGCTATAGATACTGAAAATACTGAATACTCAGCTAACTGATGCAATGACCAAATTTATAACATGTTGAGACTGAACACTGACTGTACTGAAATATGGTCAATGTAATAGAGTCTGACTGAACTGTGGGAGCTACTAATAACCGACATAAAAACACATGAGCTAAATGTGGAATCCGATGTATACGCCCCATCTAGAGGACCCAATATACCCTGCCAGAGGTATAGAGGCATGCTGGCGTGATCACTAAACTAATGTTGCCCACACAGGGGCCTTACACCTACGTGGCTGGTAGTTCTGGGACTATATGGGTACGCTGAACCCTAGTCCAACTCGGTATTATGCTACTCCCAATGAATTAAATAGTTAACTGGTTTTGACTGAATTTCTGTAAATACTGGATAGCTCAAAACTGAACATTCAAACTAAGAATGCAACAATTAATCTGATAAAGAGGTATTAATAACTGAGGCATGTATAACTGAATAACTGAGATATCTGACCTAGCATGTGTAATTCAAGAACTAAAGAAGTACATAGCTATGGTTCGGAAATTCATGTGAGAAACAATGTAATAACATGATAATCTGATTCGGAACATGTTAATAACTAATTCATGATGATCTGCTATAATTCTAGAAACCCTAGGTCTATTCATAATAAGGGAATCAAGAAACTGACTGAATTCTAGGGACCTAATGGGTTAAAGGAACCCACTAGTGAAATCCCACATACTTTGTGACGAATTCCACGGAGAAATCCTTTGATTTCGGGGCTGGAACTGATGGAACCTTGCTGCGTTCTTGAACTAGGGTTCTTGACCTCTTTTCTACTCTTAGCGTTCTAATTCTTCTAAGTTTGATTAATGATTTGACTTAGGTAAGTTCTAGTTATGTTTCTAGGTTTAAACTGATTAAAATCTCATGATTTAGGGTTAAATGACGTATCTTAGGGGTTAAAAGAAATAGGAAAAGACCAAAAGACCACTGAATTAACTGTTGTCGGAGTGGTTGACGGATTGGACTGACGGGCCGTAGGTCAATCGACGGTCCGTCGATTGGGTCCGTAGGTCGAGTCTACCGGATAGGGCTTCACTAAAACAAGCAAAACTTTTTATTTAGAGGTCGGAATTTAGCAAACTCGGTGGCGTTAGAATGATAATTCAATTATCTATCATATAATAGGTCATGGGACACCTAATTAATTTTCTTCTAAAAGTTATGACCATCTGAATTTGACTTAACCAAAAATTTTCATCTAACTGACTGTTGACCCTCACTTACGGTCAGACCTACGGATAGTGCATCGAATGACGGTCCGTGCTGGTCGACCTTAGTTTGCGTCAGAGGCCGGGTAAGGGAAGTCTCGCTCCACGGACACAGACCACGATCCGTGGTCTGATCTATGGACCGTGGGTCTGTCCGTTAGTCGGGATTTAGCCAATTTTCTGAGTTGGTTTGGGGAGGGGTTGCAGTGGTGAACCACGAACCACTAGCGCGGGCCGTGGTCTGACCTACGGTCTTGTGGATGCCAACCGTGGGTTGCACCTGCAACTTCTCAAAATTTGTATTTTGGTCCGTTCCGAATACGGGGTGTTACAATATCTCCCTCTTGAGAACATTCGTCCTCGAATGAAGACTAAACTTGCTGAAATAGAGGGAGAGGGTTGCAATCCCTACCACTAAACACTGAAAACTGAATTTCTGACTGAACTGAGTTCCAAGGACATGCAAATACGCTAAAAATGCAAGTACAAACTGAAGGAACATGATTCTAAGAACGAATTTATGCATGAACGACTGAAAAATAGAAGAGGAACTATTACCTGAAGCTGGAATGGAATCAGAAGGGAAGTGGTGAGGATACTTGGACTTCATGGCTGCTTCTGCTTCCCAAGTAGCTTCCTCTACTGACTGATTCCTCCACAAAACCTTGACTAAAGCAACTTCTTTATTTCTCAACCTTCTAACCTTACGATCGAGAATCTCAACTGGTACATCCTCATATGAGAGACTATCTTTCACGGCCACACTCTCTAATGGCACTATGGATGCTCGATCACCCATACACTACTTCAAAAGAGAAATGTGAAAGACTGGATGCACTGCTGCTAAGTCTGCTGGCAACTCTAACTCATAAACCACATTACCAATCCTTTTCAAGATCTGGTAAAGTCCCACATATCTGGGACTAAGCTTCCCTTTCTTACCAAATCTCATCACCCCCTTCATAGGTGACACTTTCAGGAAAACCCAATCATCAACTTGTTACTCTAGTTCCCTTCTTCTCACATCTGCATAAGACTTATGGCGACTCTGGGCAGTCTTAAGCCTATCTCTATTGAATTGCACTTTCTCCATAGCATCAAGGATCGAATCTGGTCCTATCAAGACTGCTTCACTTACTTCGAACCAACCAACTGGAGATCTACATCTATGCCCATACAATGCCTCATAAGGGGCCATCTGAATGTTGAAATGGTAACTATTGTTGTAGGCGAACTCAATAAGAGGAAGGTGATCATCCCAACTACCCTTGAAGTCGATCACACAAGCTCTCAACATGTCCTCTAAGGTCTGAATGGTATGCTCTGCCTGACCATCCGTCTGGGGATGAAATGTTGTGCTAAGATTCACCTGAGTACCAAGACCCTGCTGAAATGACTTCCAGAAATGAGAGGTAAACTGAGGACCTCTATCTGAGATGATAGACAAAGAAACCCCATGCAGCCTCACAATCTCATTAATGTAACGCTTGGCGTAATCCTCCGCCGAATCTGTAGTCTTAACTGCTAAAAATCGAGAAAACTTAGTAACCCTATTAACAATCACCCAAATGGAGTCATGTTGTCTGCGAGTACGAGGTAAACCTGTGATGAAGTCTATGTTGATCATTTCCCACTTCCAAGTAGGAATATCAGTCTCTTGAGGCATACCTCCTGGTTTCTGATGTTCTACCTTGACTTGCTGGCAATTGGGGCACTTAGCCACAAAATCTGCTATATCTCTTTTCATACCATTCCACCAATAGACTTCCCATAGATCGCGATACATCTTAGTGGCGCCTGGTTGAATAGAATATTTGGAATTGTGGGCTTCTGCGAGAATATGTTGTCTCAATTCACCCACATCAGGAACACATAATCTACCTTGATAGCGAAGTACACCATCTCCACCTTGGGAGTAAACCTCCACTCTCTAATTATGGACTGCACCCTTCAGCTCAAGCAAGATTGGATCACTGTCTTGCTTTTCCTTTAGCTCTACTACCAAACAAGATTCTGCCCCATTCTGAACCGTTACACCACCATCTGATATGCTCATAAGACGAACTCCTAGGCGAGCAAGTCTGTGAACATCTTTTGCTAGCTCTCTTCTCTCTTCCTCAAGATGTGCTACACTACCCATGGATAATCTACTAAGAGCATTTGCTACTATATTCACGTTACCCGAATGGTAATGCACGCTCATATCATAATCTTTGAGGAACTCAAGCCACCTTCTCTGGGAAAGATTCAACTCTTTCTGCGTGAATACATACTGGAGGCTCTTATGGTCTGTGAACACAGCTACATGAACCCCATACAAGTAGTGTCTCCAAATCTTGAGTGTAAACACTACTGCTGCAAGCTCGAGGTCATGAGTCAGATAATTCTTCTCATGTACCTTAAGCTGTCTGGAAGCATAAGCTATAACATTACCTTACTGCATCAACACACAACCTAGGCCGACTCTGGATGCATCACAATAGATCACATAACCATCTAAACCCTCTGGTAGAGTCAAGACAAGAGCTGTAGTCAACCTAGTTTTCAATTCTGCGAAACTTTTCTCACAATAATCTGACCACTGGAACTTAACCTTTTTCTGAGTCAACCTAGTCAATGTTGATGCTATGGATGAAAATCCTTCCACAAACCGTCTGTAATAGCCTTCTAAATCCAGGACATTTCTGATATCTGTAGCAAAGGTAGGTTTGGGCCATTGTTTCATTGCTTTTATCTTCTGGGAATCTACTCGAATTCCTCCACTAGACACAATATGCCCAAGGAAGGCAACTGATTGTAACCAAAACTCGCACTTGTTAAATTTTGCAAATAACTGGCGATCTTTGGTAGTTTCCAGAACAACTCTCAAATGACTCTCATGTTCTTCCTCATTCCTAGAGTAAATGAGGTTATCATCAATAAAGACGATAACGAACAAGTCTAAGTACTGCTTGAACACTCTGTTCATCAAATCCATGAAAGCTACAGGAGCATTGGTTAGTCCAAATGACATAACTAAATATTTGTAATGACCATACCGAGTTCTGAAGGCTGTCTTCGGAATGTCACTATCTCTGACTCTAAGCTGATGATAACCTGATCTGAAGTCTATCTTTGAAAAATGACTGGCACCCTGAAGTTGGTCAAACAAGTCATCAATCCTGGGGATGGGATACTTATTCTTCATTGTGACTTTGTTCAACTGCTTATAGTCAATGCACATTTTGAGAGAACCATCTTTCTTCTTTACGAACAACACTGGGGCACCTCATGGCGAAATACTGGGTCTAATGATGCCCTTATCTAGAAGGTCTTTCAACTGCTCTTTCAATTCCTTAAGCTCAGCTGGAGCCATTCTGTAAGGAGGAAGAGAGATAGGCTGGGTATCTGGAAGGAGATCAATTCCAAAGTTGATTTCCATTTCGGGAAAAACTCCGGGAAGATCTTCTGGAAACATTTCTGGAAACTCATTAACCACTGTAACTGACTCAAGAGTTGGGGATTCAGAACTAGAATCCTTAACCCGAACTAGATGATAGAGATAACCCTTAGAGATCATCTTTCTGGCCTTAAGGTAAGAAATGAATCGACCCATAGGAGCTAAGCTACTACCCTTCCATTCTAAGATTGGTTCGTCTGCAAACTTAAAACGAACAATCCTAGTCCTACAATCAACTGAGGCACAACAGGAATGTAACCAATCCATGCCTAGAATGAAATCGAAGTCTACCATTTCTAACTCTACAAGATCTGCTGAGGTGACTTCCTGGAAGACTATGACAGGGCAATTTCTGTATACCCGTCTAGCTATAACTGGGTTACGGACTGGACTAGAGACTGAGAAAGGTTCTGGAAAAGTTTCTGGGATAAAACTAAATTGGACTGCTATATAAAGAGTTACAAAAGACAAAGTAGCCCCTGGATCTAACAATGCATAAACATCAAGATCAAAGACTCATAACGTACCAGTGACTACATCAGGAGAATCTTCGTGATCTTGACGAGCCTGAAGAGCATAGAGCCTGCTTTGGCGCTGTCCGCCACCAGTTACAGAAGAGTTACCCTGCTGAGTCGGGCGTCCTGCTGGTGCTAATGAAGTTGTACACTGAGCTCTACTATTATTTCCTCCTTGAACCTGTCTAGAAGGACAATCCTTCAATCTATGACCAGAGTGACCACAACCAAAACATCTTTCCTTACCTGCAAGGCACTCGCCTGGATGGTTCTTACTAGATTTCAGGCAAGTTGGGTAAGTTTTGGTGCCTGAAACACTATCTTGTAACTTAGAGCCTGACGCACTACCTTTCTGATCATTACGGAACCTGGGAAATGAAACACTAGCTGATGAAGGGGCTCGAGTCGAAGATTTCTATTGAAAATGCGAACGATTTCCACCACCCCATTTCTGTTGGGAATACTCATAGTTACCTGTTCTTGCTTTCTTAGTCTCCTTCGCCTGTTCCCTAAGCTTATCACCCTCAAGCTACTCAGCATGAGTCATGAACCTAGAGATGTTCATGTCTCCCAACAACATAGCATTCCTACACTCTGTTTTCACTAAGTCTGACACTCCATAGAGAAACTTATTCATCTAAGCCCTGGAATCAGCAACCATGTGAGGAGCATACCTGGAGAGTTTGTGAAACTTGAGCCTATACTCTTGGACAGTCATGTTACCCTGCCTCAAGTTCATAAATTCCTGGGCCCTTGCTTCTCTCAACTCTATGGGGAAAAACTTGTCCAGAAAGGTTTCGCTGAAACAATCCCAAGTAATAGGAGCGACATCTGTACCCCTGCTCTCCTTCCACTGAGTATACCAGATATGAGCTACATCGTTCAGTTGATAAGATGCTAACTCACCCCGATCATTCCCAGTGATCTGCATCACCTCAAAGATCTTCTTGATCTCATCTAAGAAATTCTGGGGATCTTCACCAGTCTGCGATCCTAAGAACCCAGGTGAATTCATCCTAACAAAGTCACGGACTTTTGCTGCTGCTGATCCACCATTTGCATTCACAAGAGCTTGAACTCGCTGATTGTTCTGGTTAGCGACACTCTGAGCCAACATCTGAATGGCATTCCTGAATTCAGCATTTGAAACTTCCTGATCTGGAACTAGAGGAACTGCGTTTGCATTCCTGGCATTAGCTCTACGAGGAGGCATGATCACTGAAACATAGACCGTCGAGTTAGAATGGAATTTAGATCATACCTTACGCACGATAAGAGTAACAAGAACATGAAGATTTCCTAAAACACTTTGTAGCCTCCCTCTCATTAGATGTGGTGCGCACTACACACCCATGAAAAGGACTCTACCTAGTGTGGCTTTGCAGACATCCTAGGACACTTAAACCTAGTGCTCTGATACTAAGTTTGTCACTCCCCGAGCTACCCCCGAGACGCGGACATGGGACCTAGCACCACAAGTGATCCCAAGCTAACCCTGCTGGCATGATCATGAGCATACTAAATATAATAAACTGATGCGGAAGCTAAATCATAAATAAGATGAGAAGATGGGGAATACCCATATACTATAACTGAGATAAATGAAAACTGATGAGTTTAATACAAGGAAGATATTAACTCAATACTAAGCTAAATCTATCTATGTCTGAAATAAGCCTCTAAACTAACTAGAAGTGTTGGGACATGTCCGAACTAGGTCTAGCAAAACTGAAACTAAAGACTAACAGCGATAAAGATAAACATGTCACTAGTCCTCGAAAAATGAGGACTCACCACTAATGTCGCTGAACTAAAGATGGGAATCGATCTAAGCGTGATCCGGATGCTGAGAACCTGAACCTACATCACGAGAAGATGTAGCGCACGTATGCGTCAGTACTTGAGAGGTACGGAGCATGCAGGATAGAGTAAAGCTGAAATAACATATAACTGAGCAAACCAATAAAGCAATGAAATCATTTGAACATGATATAGATACTGAAAATACTGAATACTGAGCTAACTAATGCAATGACCAAATTTATAACATGTTGAGACTGAATACTGACTGTACTGAAATATGGTCAATGCAATAGAGTCTGACTGAACTGTGGGAGTTACTAATAACCGACATAAAACCACATGAGCTA